>JAHIAM010006931.1:0-30030 GCA_021605205.1 Aegilops longissima
GGTGTGTTTACCATGTTGTGTGCTTCTTCTTGTTAGTTCCGTTTCGTTGCGATCGTGAGGATTAGTTCGTCTCGCTTGGTTCATCTTCTGGCTTCATCTTCTTCATGGACTCGTTCTTCTTCCTTGCGGGATTTCAGGCAAGATGATCGCTACCTGGATCTCACTTCTATCATTGCTATGCTAGTTGCTTCGTTCTATCGCTATCTTGCGCTACCTATTACCTGTTTATCAAGCCATCCCAAATTGCCATGTCAGCCTCTAACCTTTGTCACCCTTCCTAGCAAACCGTTGTTTGGCTATGTTACCGCTTTGCTCAGCCCCTCTTATAGCATTGTTAGTTGCGGTGAAGATGAAGTTTGTTCCTTGGTTGGAACATGGAGGTGTTGTTCCTTGTTGGAACATGTTTACTTGTTGGGATATCACAATATATCTTATTTAATTAATGCATCTATATACTTGGTAAAGGGTGGAAGGCTCGGCCTTATGCACGTGTTTTGTTCCACTCTTGCCGCCCTAGTTTCCGTCATATCGGTATTATGTTCCCGGATTTTGCGTCCCTAAGCGGTCGGGTGATTTATGGGACCCTCTTGACAGTTCGCTTTGAATAAGACTCCTCCAGCAAGGCCCAACATTGGTTTTACCATTTGCCTGGCCTATCACCTTTTTCCCTTGGGAGTCGCGCATCCCAAGGGTCATCTTTATTTTAGCCCCGGGCCAATGCTTGTCTAAGTGTTGGTCAAACTAGAAACCACTTGCGGTGCCACCTCGGGAAACTTGAGGGCTGGTTCTAGTTATGCGTAGTGCTCATCCGGTCGTGGCACGAGGCGAGATCTGTGCGGCTACTATCGGGATGTCGCGCTGGGAGGTCTTGCTGGTCTTATTTTATTCTTGTCGAAATGTCTTGTAGTCGGGATTCGAGACGCTCGGGTCTTCGGGAGAAGAATATCCTTCGTTGATCGCGAGAGCTTATCATGGGCTAAGTTGGGACACCCTGCAGGTTTGAACTTTCGAAAGCCCTGCCGGTTATGTGGCAGATGGGAATTTGTTAATATCCGGTTGTAGTAAACTTGAAGCAAACTCTTCTAAAATACACCAACCGTTGCGTAAGCGTGATGGTCTCTTTTGGGGTTGATCGAGAGGAGAACACGGTTTACGTGTTATGTTTGGCGTAAGGCGGAGTTCAGGATCACTTCTTGATCATTGCTAGCTTCACGACCGTTCCTTTGTTTCTCTTCTCGCTCTCATTTGCGTATGTTAGCCACCATATATGCTTAGCGCTCTGCAACCTCACCACTTTACTCCTTCCTTTCCTTTAAGCTTTGCTAGTCTTGATACCCATGGTAATGGGATTGCTGAGTCATCGTGGCTCCTGATTACTACACCACCGATTGCAGGTACAGGTTGCGATGATCTTGGCGAGGCGATGTTTGCTTGTTTTGGAGTTCTCTTACGCTTCTTCTTGATCGGGGATAGGTTCGGTCGGCGGCCTGGCTAGCGAGGTGGATGTCGTTTGAGCTTCTGTTTATGTTTCATCCGTAGTGGGATGTTGATCTTGTATATGATGTTGATGTATTCTTGTGGCATTTGTTCCTTATGTATGTATCCCCATCTATTATGTAATGTTGATGTAATGATATCCACTTTGCAAAAGCGTTTCAATATCGGGTCTATCCTTGGTGGGACCTTGAGTTCCTTTTGGATAGGGTCGCATATTAGGCGTGTTAAGTTGAGTATCGAGCCTCGACCGACCCTAAGGCCCCTTGATTGATCGTGTAGTTTGGCGTAGTTGTGTCTAGAAAAAATCTTTTTGGAGTCTAGTTATATCGGAGTAGAATTCTTTTACTCCCAGCCCTTAAATCGCTCTGGTGAGGAATCTTGGCGTAGGTGTTTTGAATTACTCCTCTTCCCTTCAAATTTTTCTTTAGGATCACGATGTTGGTTTTCGATCGTTGTTCCTCAGCTCTTTTCATCCGGTGCATTTCTCGTCAAGTCGACTCGAGCCTCTTCATCTTTGCAAGTTCAATCCTCGGTTGTTTTCTTTTCCACCGCCCACCCTTCTTCTTCTCGGAACGGAGTGCGTGTCAGTATCCATCCTACTCGTCGAAGTCTTTGCTTCCTTTCCTAATGATTTCAATCGGTGTTTTCTCTTCAAGATATTGTGGTTTCCCCTTCCAAGTTGTCTTTGTTTTCCGCCCTCCACCCTCTTCTTCCGGACTGAGTCTCTTTCGACCATCAATTTCATTCGTGTGGAGCCTCTTGGTCTTCCCTCAATTATTTCAACCGGTGAATTCTCGTCTTGTTCGTCATTCTTCATCTCTTTTCTTCTCCGGTGGACTCAATTCAAGTTTTTCGTTGTCGATCATATTCTTTTCCTCGAAGTGTTCTATTTGCTCGTTAGCCCTCGCGGTTTATCATTCGGAGTTGGATGACATATCAGGAGATTAAATCGTGTTCTAATTAATTCGAGGTTTTCACCTCATTCAAATATTTCAGTTCTTCGGTGCATCATCTATCATTCAACATCCCTTTCCAGCGGTGTTTTCTTTTAGTGGGCCTAACCCACAGGTCTTTTCGAGGATCTTACGACTCTTCTATTTCCCGGAGTTATTCTCAATTCTTTTGGAGTTTGGCGTAGAATGAATTTCATCGATCAGATGTTTTTCAAGATCGATTTCAAATCATTTTCATTGTTGACTCAACGTCTTTATTTTCATTCTCCGGGCGTCTCAACAATTCTGCATGGTGGTTCTTGTCGTCATTCTCAACATTTGAAGACCGTCGTAGATTTTTTCTCTTAAATCTTGCCCGTCCTCTCGAAGATTCGTGGTTCTAGCTTCATGCTATCCTCTCGAATTATTCCGGTTGTCGAGATATTCTTTCTTACCCATTGGAATATGTCGGAGTTGTTTTCCATTTCTTTTCCTTTGGAGGCCATCATTCGGAAGAATTCTTCGTCCTCGCATTCCAGTTATCATTCTCTAAGTATCCGGTGCGCGCTCAAGTGCTCTTTAATCAGTTCGAGTTCTTCCGTTCTTTGCATCTAAATACCCTCGAGCTTATTAGTTCTTCTAATTCTTCGGTGATTCATTCTCTTTCGTCATTCATTTCTGAATTTCTTACGGTTGGTTCGCTCAAGATTCTTTTTCTTTGATTATCATATATCCATTCGTTCTTTTCAATCCTCTGTTGGTTCATGAAGACTTTCTCAAGTTTTGTACTATACCCCCTTAATCCTTTTCAAGAAGAATAAGTAGTATGCAAAATCCATTGCTTCTCATCAATTTAATTTGATGAAGGATAAGCATACAATAAATCTTATTCTTATTTCATCAAGTGATTAATCCTTTTTCTTGGAGTTTGTTCTTGATGAATAAATTCTAGTTCCAAGTGTTCCCATCTTTTCTTTTCGGAGTTCAATTCCCTCGGCCATTTAAATGGAACCTCCATCTAAATCATGCATAGGCTCATCTTATTATTTCGTCCTTCATTCTATCTCATCATTTTTTTGTTACCGGAGTTCTTCATGGTGGTTCTTCATGATTTAATTCTTTCTTCAAGAGTTCATCAAGATTCTTGTTCAAGGAGTTCAAGTATCTTTTCTTCTCGCGTCTCGAAGTGCAATTAATTCTCCGTTTTTTTCTTTTGAAATGGAGTTTTGCATTTCTTCGTTCTTCTCAGCTATCCAAACATTTCCGTTTGTGGCCGGTTATCACCTTATGATCTTCAGAGGTTACCTATAAGCCCACAACAAGCTTATTTCTTTTCGTTGTTGATTTTCTCAACAACTCTGGCCAATCCTTTCTTCTAAGATGCTTTCAATCTCATTCTTGACACAAGTTGTCATTTTCTTCTCCGTTCTTTTCATTCAACTCTTTCATTTTTTTCGGAGGTTTTGTGTCATCTCTTCATCAAGTATCATTCCATCCTCTCAAGTTCAAGTTCTATTCCTCCATGTTTTAGCGAGTGCTGCCTAAATCCTTTCAGTCTTATCCATTTCTTTTCTCATTCTAACCACTCCGGTTATAGCGAGTGGTTTCATAGTCTATCTAATTCCGTGAGCTTTTAATTCTCGTCATTCTCGTCGTTTCTCTCTTCTTCTCGTGTGCTCTCGATTCTTTGATTCTTCTCTTGAGTTCTTGTTTCACCTCATCCTTTTCCCTTGTCTCGGTCCTAAGATCTGGGGCGAGATCTCTTGTTAGTGGAGGAGTCTTTATGCGCCCGGATTCGATCTTGGTGTCTTTCAGTTATTCATCGTCTTTGCCATGTCATGTGCTTGCTGTCTCTCTTTGCCATGTCATCATCTGCATTTTATCATGTCATCATGTGCACTTCATTTTGCATACGTGTTCAGTCTCTTGCATCCGAGCATTTTCACGTTGTCCGTTTTGCAATCCGGCACTCCTATGTCTCCGGCGCCCCTTTTGCCTCTTTTAGGTATGCGGGTGTTAAGCGTTCTCGGAATGGACCGAGGTTTGTCAAGCCTTGGTATAGCACGGTAGACCACCTGTCAAGTTCGTGCCATTTGGAGGTCGTTTGGTACTCAACAGTTAACGGGTAACCAAAGGTCTCTTTGTCATGCCAACTCCCCCTCAAAGTGTCCCAAAACCCAGCAAACTCCCTTCCATGCTCTCGGTCGTTCGATCACGATCGTGTGGTAGCTTGCTCCTCATTTGGACTCTCTAGCTCCCTCTACCTATAAATTAGTCCACCTCCCAATTGCGGATGAAATCCTACCCTAACCTAGTCCTCTTCCTCCACTTCGCCACAGGCGCCGCCGCCGCCTCGCCCAACCAGGGGCGCCACGTGGCCCCGCCACCTCCCACGCGCCCGCCGAGAGCCGCTCCGGCCCCGTGGGCCAGCGCCGCCCGCCTTGCGGTTGCCGAACGCCGCCCAGCGCTCATCGCGTCGCCGGCCCCGTGCCGGCCGCCCGGCGCCGCCGCCGCCCGTCACGCCCAGCGCCGCCGCCCGGCAGCGCTCCCCGCCCCTCAGCCTCCGGCGACCGCCCTCTGCGCCGCCCGGCCGGAGTGCTCGGTGCCTCCTTGCATCGCCCGGCCTCCCCTCGTCTCCGGCCCGAATCCGGTGACCCGCCGGATCCGACCTTCCCAGCTCGCCCCCCTTCTACCCTCGGCCGCCGTCCCTTCGTCTCGGCGAGATCCCGGCCGTCCTCGTCGTCCGTGCTCGAGTTGACTTTCCCCTCCGTTTTCTCTATGTCCCAGTATTTCAGTTTTTTATGCATTGTCCGCATCATAACTTTGCACCCGTGGCTCCGTTTTGGGCGTGTAGCATACCAATGTTTGTCTCGGCAGTACATCATTTCATCTCATTGAATCATTTTCATTTCAGCTCATCTTGATGCCGAAATGCTGTTAGAAGAGGGCTATGTGATGTTAGTTTGATTCTTATCGGAACATGCAGTTTTGTCATTTTTGCCATGATTGATGTGTGCATCCTATGAACTTGAGTCCTACATGTGTTTTGTAATATGCCATGCCATCTTTACAGGGTGTATTCCATATATTTTATGATCTATGTGGTGACTAGAACAAGCATGCAAACTAGGCTTCATGATGTTCTGATTCCAGCCCAATGCGATATTTTTGTATGTATTAACTTGATGCTACGGTGATCCATGCTTATTTTGAGATACTTCAGTAAGGATGTTTTGAACATATGGTTATTATCTATCCATACATGCCCTTGTTTGTAATTATGGAGTGACATAGCTTGAGTCAATCGAGCTCTACTTTTGCTATAAAATGTTTCTGGCAGATTGTTTATTCAATTTTGCCAAGGTTGTTGTAGTTGCTCGTGTATGCTATGATGTTGTTCTTGCCATGTATAGCTTCTATGCCATACTTCTTACTGTTGGTTGCCTTTCCATGCCATGTATTGCTCTGTGGTGAGTGGTTCAAGCTCACCAACATGCCTACTGTTGTTGTTCCTGCCATGTATGAATCATAATATAACTTGCCATGTTTACATGGGTGCCATCATATCTTGATCCTTTTTGGCTTATGGTAAGTAAGGGACTTTTGTTCTATGCATTTAGTATTATCATTCCATGCCTTTGTTTTCCATGTTATGTTTCTGTAACATGTTGTTTGATAGCTCTAAACATTGCAAGCTGATGTTATTTCTTCTAAAGTCTGAAACTGTTATTATTTGCAATCTTGCCATGTCATTTTGAGCATGTTACATTGATTTATGGAGATAGCTCAGTGTTCATTTTTTGTAATGCTTTACCTGTACATCATTCCCATGCCTTTTGTTATTATGTTGGGCTGCTGTAGCATGTTTTTTTTATGCTTGCAATATGCCTACTTGCTGTTTTGGACAGCTTGTCCTTTAAACTTGTATAGGGTGTATGTGTTGCACCGTTGCTCCGTTTTGAGTGTGCTCTATATGAAACTTGCTTGATTTTGCATGTAGTTTCATATTATCATATTGCATCCTTGTTTTGAGGTGTTTGCTTGATGTTTGTATGCATTTTGCATCAATGCCATGTTTAACTTGTTTTGCTCATATCTTCTAGGCCGTAGCTTGAATCTAATGAACTTTATATGTAACTTGACTAGAATTTCGTGTAGATCATCGTGGTGCATCTTAACACTGTTTAACAACTTGAATATAAGGTTTATTCAGATCTGGACCAATTTCGAAATTTGCGTATGAGGACTTCGGAGTTGTTCTATGTTGTCTCCGGCCTCATTTAAACTTGCTTTGATGTGTTGCTCTGTTTGCATCATCTCTTGCCATGAGTAGCCTCATCTAGATTTGTCATGCATCATGCTTTGTTGTGCATCATGCCTTGTTCATGTGTGGTGTGTTTACCATGTTGTGTGCTTCTTCTTGTTAGTTCCGTTTTGTTTGCGATCGTGAGGATTCGTTCGCTCTCGCTTGGTTCATCTTATTGGCTTCATCTTCTTCATGGAATCGTTCTTCTTCCTTGCGGGATTTCAGGCAAGATGATCGCTACCCTGGATCTCACTAATATCATTGCTATGCTAGTTGCTTCGTTCTATCGCTATGCTGCACTACCTATTACTGTTTATCAAGCCATCCCAAATTGCCATGTCAGCCTCTAACCTTTGTCACCCTTCCTAGCAAACCGTTGTTTGGCTATGTTACCGCTTTGCTCAGCCCCTCTTATAGCGTTGTTAGTTGCGGTGAAGATGAAATTTGTTCCTTGTTGGAACATGGAGTGTTGTTCCTTGTTGGAACATGTTTACTTGTTGGGATATCACAATATATCTTATTTAATTAATGCATCTATATACTTGGTAAAGGGTGGAAGGCTCGGCCTTATGCCTGGTCTTTTGTTCCCTCTTGCCGCCTAGTTTCCGTCATATCGGTATTATGTTCCCCGGATTTTGCGTCCCTACGCTGTCGGGTGATTTATGGGACCCCCTTGACAGTTCGCTTTGAATAAGACTCCTCCAAGCAAGGCCCAACATTGGTTTTACCATTTGCACGACCTATCACCTTTTTTCCCTTAGAATCGCGCATCCCAAGGGTCATCTTTATTTAGCCCCGGGCCAATGCTTGTCTAAGTGTTGGTCAAACTAGAACCACTTGCGGCGCCACCTCGGGAAACTTGAGGCTGGTTCTAGTTGTGCGTAGTGCTCATCCGGTGCGTGGCTCTGAGGCGAGATCTGTGCGGCTACTATCGGGATGTCGGCGCGCCCGGAGAGTCTTGCTAGTCTTGTTTTATTGCTGTCGAAATGTCTTGTAGCGGGATTACGTCTGATCGGGTCTTCCGGGAGAAGGAACATCCCGTTGATCGCGAGCTTATCATGGGCTAAGTTGGGACACCTATGAGGTTTGAACTTTGAAAGCCGTGCCAGCGGTTATGTGGAAGATAGGAATTTTTAATATCCGGTTGTAGTAAACTTGAAGCAAACTCTTCTAAAATACACCAACCATGTAATCGTAACTGTTATGGTCTCTTTTCGGGGTTGATCGAGAGGAGAACACGGCTTACGTGTTATGTTTGGCGTAGGCAGGAGTTCAGGATCACTTCTTGATCATTGCTAGCTTCACATTGTTCCTTTGTTTCTCTTCTCGCTCTCATTTCGTATGTTGGCCACCATATATGATTAGCGATCTGCAACCTCACCACTTTACTCCTTCCTTTCCTTTAAGCTTTGCTAGTCTTGATACCCATGGTAATGGATTGCTTTGAGTCCTCGTGGCTCCTGATTACTACACCACCGATTGCGGTACAGGTTGCGATGATCTTGGCCGGGAGGCGATGTTTGCTTGTTTTGGAGTTCTCCTTCCGCTTCTTCTTGATCGGGGATAGGTTCCAGTCGGCAGCCTGGGCTAGCAAAGGTGGATGTCGTTTGAGCTTTATTTATGTTTCATCCGTAGTCGGATGTTGATCTTATATATGATGTTGATGTATTATTGTGGCATTTATGCGTTATGTATGTATCCCCATCTATTATGTAATGTTGATGTAATGATATCCACCTTGCAAAAGCGTTTCAATATCGGGTCTATCCTTGGTGGGACCTTGAGTTCCTTTTGGATAGGGTTAGCATATTAGGCGTGTTTATAAATTAGCAAAGTGCACTACTTGGCGAAGAGATGGTGATACAAGTGCAATATGGATGGTAGATATAGGTTTTTGTAATCTGAAAATATAAAAACAGCAAGGTAACTAATGATAAAGGTGAGCACAAAGCGGTATTGCAATGCTAGGAAACAAGGCCTAGGGTTCATACTTTCACTAGTGCAAGTTCTACGAACAATAATAACATAATTGGATCATATACCTATCCTCATCATGCAACAAGAAGTCACTCCAAAGTCACTAATAGCGGAGAACAAGCGAAGAGATTATGGTAAGATCTGAAACCACCTCAAAGTTATTCTTTCCAATCAATACATTAGGCTATTCATATAAGTACTACAAACAGCCCTAGAGTTCGTAGTAGAATAACACCTTAAGACACAAATCAAGCAAAACCCTAATGTCACCTAGATACTCCAATGTCACCTCAAGTATATGTGGGTATGATTATACGATATGCATCACACAATCTCAGATTCATCTATTCAACCAACACATAGAACCTCAAAGAGTGCCCCAAAGTTTCTACAGGAGAATCACTGGCGAAAACCTATCACGAACCCCTATGCATAAGTTCATGGGTGGAACCATAAGTTGATCACCAAAACATACATCAAGTGAATCATGTGATATCCCATTGTCACCATAGATACATACGGTAAGACATACATCAAGTGGTCTCAAGTCATTAAAGACTCAATCCGATAAGATAACTTCAAAGGAAAACTCAATCCATTACAAGAGAGAAGAGGAGAAGAAACATAAGATCCAACTATAATAGCAAAGCTCGCGATACATCAAGATCGTGCCAAATCAAGAACACGAGAGAGAGAGAGAGATCAAACACATAGCTCTTGGTACATACCCTCAGCCAGAGGTGAACTACTCCCTCCTCGTCATGGAGATCGGCGGGATGATGAAGATGGCCACGGTGAGGTTCCCCCCTCCGGCGGGAGTGCAGAAACAGGGTCCCGATTGACTTTTGGTGGCTCTGAGCTTGTGGCGGCAGAACTCAGATCTATTCTGTTCCTGATCATTTTAGGGTATATGGGTATATATAGGAGGGAAGAAGTCGTCGAGGAGCCACGAGGGTGGAGGGCGCCCCTCGTTGTGGTTTCCTCGTTGTTTCTTTGCGTGGACTCAAAGTCTCCCGGTTGCTTTCCTTCCAAAAATAACTTCTCCGGAAGATTTCATTCTGTTTCGACTCCGTTTGATATTCCTTTTCTTCTAAACCTTTGAAACAAGGAAAAAAGCAGGAGGCTGGCTTCGGGCTCAAGGTCAATAGGTTAGTCCCAAAAATAATATAAAAGTGTTTAATAAAGCCCATAAACATCCAAAACAGATAATATAATAGCATGGAACAATCAAAAATTATAGATCGTTGGAGGCGTATCGAGCATCTAAGCTTAATTCTGCCTTCGTCCTCGAGTAGGTAAATGATAAAACAGAATTTTTGATGTGGAATGCTACTTGGCATAATTTTAATGTAATTCTTCTTAATTGTGGTATGAATATTCAGATCCGAAAGATTCAAGATAAAAGTTCAATGTTGACATAGAAATAATAACACTTCAAGCATACTAACTAAGCAATTATGCCCTCTCAAAAGAACATGGCTAAAGAAAGTTCATCCCTACAAAATCATATAGTTTAGTCATGCTCCATTTTGTCACACAAGAATGCTCTCATCATGCACAACCAGATGACAAGCCAAGCAATTGTTTCATACTTTAGTAATCTCAAACCTATAAACTTTCACGCAATATATGGCGCCAGCCATGGACATAACACTATGGGTGGAATAGAATATGATGATGGGGTTATGTGGAGAAGACAAAAAAGAGAAGGTCTCACATCATGAGGCTAATCAACGGGCTATGGAGATGCCCATCGATTGATTTTAATGCAAGGAGTAAGGATTGCCATGCAGCGGATCACGATGAGAGCTATAAATGTGAAAGCTCAACAAAAAGAAAACTAAGTGGGTGTGCATCCAACTTTCTTTCTCCACGAAGACCTAGGGAACTTGAGGAGGCCCATTGTTGGAATATACAAGACAAGTTCTATAATGAAAAATTCCCACGGTATATAGAAAGTGACAAAAAAAAGACTCTCTATCATGAAGATTATGGTGCTACTTTGAAGCACAAGTGTAGCAAAGGATAGTAACATTGTCCCTTCTCTCTTTTCTCTATTTTTTGGGCCTTCTCTTTTTTTTGTGGCCTTTCTCTTTTCTTTTCTTTTTTATTATTCCTCACTTGGGACAATGCTCTAGAAAATGATGATCATCCTGTTGGCGTTACAGGAGCAGGGTACCCAGAACTCTCCACACTGCAGCTGCCCAGCGTGGCTCAAGGGTTGCCAGCCACGACCCATCTTCATCGGCACAAGCTCAAGACCCTCGCGAGGCCAGCCAAGCCTCATGAGGCGGGGCGATAAAAACTTCCTCGAGGCAGGCGTTGTCGAGGCTGGCTCATGGCCGAGGCGGAGGCGATCAAGGCGGGGTACCTCACAAGGTGCCCACGCGCGCAAGCCATGGCGACCAAGAGGCGCCCGGCGGGCGCCAGCCATGATGTCCTCATTTCTCTTTGGTGCAAAGGGGCAAGCGCCCAGGCGAGCATCAAGCAAAGGCACCGTTTCAATGCAACAAGACCAAGACCGTCATAGCGGCTTGGGAAGAAAGTCATCGTGGAGCCCAAGGCAGGCGTCACCACGAGAGCCTTTGGCGGCGAGACCAACTTTAATCAGGATAAGTGTACTAGATGTTCCCCTTCAAAATGGCCAATTGTTGGCGCCCTTCCGCTCAATATTTGGGAAGAGGCCAGGGCATCTGCCTATAAATAGGACTAGCCACCCACAAGGTAGGGGATCTGATCCGGCATCAAGAGATTAATCGCGAGAGAGAGAGAGAAGCGACTGAACTCCCCCTAGCGAGTTCATCGCACCAGCCAAACCAGACCCTCGCGGTTCTGTTCTTCCTGTCTTTGTTCATCATCAGCCCGGAGGCAATCCACCACACCACAAACTAGGTAGGGTATTACACCACAATGGTGGCCCGAACTAGTATAAACCATGTGTCTCTTGTGTTGTTCCTTTCATAGTTTAGATCCTAGCGAGGCGGCGAGGCGAGGTAGGTAGGTGAGATATCCGCGTGCACCCGAGTTCGAACCTAGAGGTCTGCGGAACCGAAATCCGACATTTGGCGCGCCCGGTAGGGTGTACGAGAATCGTCTTCGCCGCCCTGTTCTTCGCCACCCATTCGCATCCATATCAGGACACTCGTCCCGAGGCCCGCGCCCGAGCACCAGCCCGCTCTCGCTACATGCATCCCATGGCGGGCCCCGTCGGCGGCTGTCCCGCCATTCCGTCGCCCGGCCGTCAACGCCGCCACCGGCCCGGCGAAACGAGCAACAAGCGTCGTCGACATCCGTCCGTGGCGAGCGGCCGCCCGCCAACTCCTTCACTTTCGCCCGGCTGGTTCTTCGTGCTCGCGGCTCCCGCCTTCCACTGGAGAACTCGAGCTGCGCTCATCACGGCAAAAGCGAGCTCCTGCGCTACAGCGCCCTCGACGGCGTCTCTGAAGAGTGGCTCGACCGCGTCATCCGGCTAAATCCGGCGCGCAAGGCTCCCCAGCGCCGTCCTTCCCGCTGCCCTGCGCCCGCCCTGCGCCTGCGATGAAGCTCTAGGGCACCTCGGCCGCCTCCCTCGCAATAAAGGCGCCTTGGCCCCAAAGCGGCGTGGCCCGGGCGGAACCCACTCCGTCCGGTGCAGCGCGGCAGGCAGAGCTGTAAAGAGGTCCCTCGCCCCAAGAAGCTGCCAGTGCTCCTGCGCGGCTCGTCCCGACAGCGCTCCTACTCCGGCCGCGCCAAGACCCGCGCTGCACCCAGCGGCAGCGCATAGGGACCCACAAGACCAGGCTCTTCGTCACAAAGCGCCTCCCGTGGCCACAGCAGGCTGCGGCCGCCACCACCGAGTTGCGCGGCGTCGCGTGGCCAGCAAGTTCAAGCTAGACCTGCCTCCTGCTTCTCGGCAGCACACGGCCGACCTGCGGAGTTCCTTCAGCTCTGAGCTGGGCATCAAGCATCCAGCGAGGGGCGAAGGTCATGGCGAACTGGTTTCCCATAGCGCATAGGGCAGGGGCCGAACTGGCTCTGAACACGGCTCTGCACGATCTCCTCACAGGGGCGAGATGCGCACCGCTTCGCCGCCAACTTCCAAGGTACTCGCGACCGGCCTCCTGCGAAGTGGCGACATCGCGCGCATCAAGCAGCAGCCAGGAGACCCTGCAGTACATCCGGTGCTTAAACAACGCCGCGCCTCAAGATTCCCAAGGTGACCAGAGGCCATCATCTCAGCCTTCTCCGGCGGTGTGCGTGGCGTCAAGATGAAGGAGGAGCTGGCGATGCATGAAGATCTGTGCACATCCTTGGGTTGTTCAACTTGGCGGCAAGTGCGCGGGGCTGAGAGGGCGACTTTCCCTCCTCGAGCTACGAGCGCGAACCCGGAAGAGAAGAAGCCGAGGCCAGGGCGTGAAGCGCAAAGGGGCTGCCTTGCTGCGGCGACAGAGACACCAAGCAAGGCAGAGATCAGCCGGAGTCTTCCAAGGGCAGCGTGCTGTGTGTACCCGACCTCCACACCCACACACCAGCGAGTGTCAAGAACTCCGAGCCGGCGAGAAGGGAGAATCGGTCGGCGCCCCAACCGCCTTGATCGAGGCTCGACCGAGGAGGAGGAAGAAGCGGGGCGCTTGGGAAGACCATGGCCCTCGCCAAGGGTGGCGTGACCGACCTCGCGAGGATCGCTAGCAGGATCACCCTCGCGAGGAGAATTTGGAGGATCAGCCTCGCAAGGATCGCCCGAAAGAAGCAGAGCCTCCCTCCTCTGCCGTGTGCCAAGGAGAAATGAGGGACCATCATCGGGGCGAGGGCTGGGGCTTCCGAAGCATGGCGATCGCTTGCATCTGGGCAGAGCTCAAGCCCCAGCCTCTCGCGCATCTTCAAGCGATTCGCTGCGAAGTGGATGCAGATCCTCCCAAGCTCAAAGCCACCGCCCTCTCGGTGGTCGGCGTGCGCCATCACGTTCAGCTCGATGGATCAGCTCAAGTCACGCGGCCACAGTAGAGTCCTTGCGATGCTTTGTTCCCCAATCATTAGCAACATGCAAGTCACCAGAACCCTCATCGATGGCGGGCAGGGCTCAATGTCCTGTCCGTAGAGACATTCAACAATCTCAAGTGCCTTACAATCAGCTTCAGCCAACCAAGCATTTCTCGAGAGTCACGGTGGCTCCACTGTCCCAATTAGGCAGGTCCGCCTCCCGTAACCTTGGTAGCGCGACAACTACCGCACCGAGCTCATCGACTTCGATGTCGCCCACATTCGTCTGCCGTACAATGCCATCCTCGGGTACCCAGCTCTGGCCAAGTTCATGGCCGTGACTCATCATGGCTACAACATCCTAAAGATGCCGAGGAGCGGTAGGAGTCATCACGGTGCCTTGTGAAGAGAGAGAGCCGTGTGCTCACTGGGCGAAGCTTTTCAAGCATCACTTGAAGACCTAGATCAGCGGGGTGGGAGGCTCCCGAGACTGCTCCCAAGAAGAAGAAGACATCACCGGGCCCGACCCCTCGGGAGGCAGGCCCCTCGGGGTCCCGCTTTATCTGAGGCACCTCCTTGTCGCATAGGAAGGCGGGCGGCGCCCTCCTCAAGCAAGGCTCGAGGGCTCTCTCGGGAGGCCACCGACCTTGCTAAGTTCACGAGGCGCTTAGGCACCACTTGGGCGTGTTTGAAGCCGTTTCCCTCGGGGAAGGAGGCGAGGCAAGGAGGACAAACCCTCGGGGAGTTCGTCGGCCGGATCATTCAGGAGCAGCGAGTCGAGAGTCATGAGTGGCAGCCGCCGGCTCAGCCGCCGTAGCTCCCCATCCAGGTGAGGATGGTGGGCTCTGCGTCTGCATCGACATACCAGGGGCTCAACCGGGCCGCCTCTCGGGCGCACGGCCCTCACGCAGTGGGAGCACTGCGAAGGTCCACCCACAGCTACGTTCGCATGCCCTACGGCATGCCGAAACGCGACCGCCTGGCGGCGCCTCATAGGGAGCATCACGGAGGCTCAAAGGCCAGGCGTTCCGCAGTCTGGCGGAGATGGAGATGGTGCATGAGCCACCAGCGCCTCGGAGTCTCCCGAGGCTCTGGGCGAGGGCTCATGAAGATCGGCTTCACAGGCCATGGCGTCTGCTACTTGACATCGCCGTCTTCAAGCGTTATCGGGTGACATCCTTCAAGTTTCATTTCCAGTGGGAAGCGCCGAGGGCTGCATCATTCCCAGCCGCATGGGTCCGTCCTGCGGCGCATATCCTTGCCGTGTTCTAGCTTACTTTGTTGAGGGCACCCCGAGCTACATCATCCCCAAAGTAAGCTTAGCCCGGAACAGATGGCGTCGCCTTCCTGCACCTATGTAAATTAACTTTCTCCTTCATGATTAGCGTGCTTGACCTAGTTACCTGCTCAGCGGCACCAGCGATGGAGCTACTCTCAGCGACCACGGCCGCGCGCATGGGTCCGTCCTTCGCGCCGACAAACCTAAATGGCTGAACTACTGCGCGGCAGCCCGCCTGGCGCCACCTCGTCGAGGCCTTGGGTGCCTCGTCACCTCTCCAAAGCAACCAACAGCTGACCGTCGCTTGTCATAGCGGACTCTTGTTCTTCTTGTGGTAGCCTGCAAGATCTCTTCAAAGCGCCCAGCGCGGACCGAGGCCCTCATGGCGTCTTCTTCACTCTGCGCCTGCTTGAACGCTTGCACATTAAAGGGGGTACACAGGCATGCGCGACTCACGGGCTCCACTGGCTCTCTAGCCCTCACCCTCGGCCTTGACCACGGCATCGCGACCTGGCATACCAGCAGCGGTTGAGACCCGCTCGAGGCGGGACCGAGGCGTGGAAACAGAAAAGGGGAGCAAAGAGCGAGAGGAAGAGAGCCTGGGGGACCTCGCCGAGCAACCCCTACTTTGCCGATCGCGGACCTAACCTCGCACCAGGAGCGGGTCGACCCCGAGATAAGTCACCCTCTAGAAACAGCTGCTATCGCAGCACCGACCTCACACCTAATGCAATATCGTGTTAGCAGCGTCGCGCTCCCTTCTCCTTTGAGCGATGGCTGCTTGGCTAAAGGGACCTCCTGAGCGCAGCGACTCGGAGGCTCTTACTAGACCTGAGCCGCTCACCTCTGGCCTTGACCCGCGGCATCGCGACACAGCATACCGGTGACGGCTGAAGCCTGCCTTGGGACCGGGACACTGTCGTGTGAGAGCACCAAGCCCTTGTGAGGTTCGAAAGGAAGAACTAAGCTAAGAGCAGAATGAGCATCTCGCACTACATCATGGCAAGGATTATATTAACAAATAGAACCACAGGCACCTTACAAGAAGCCCCCACAGGTGGCGGCTTTCAATTCTCGCGGGGGAGCAGAAGGAGCAGATCCTAAGAGCGCTAACTACGCGCCTCCATGAGAGGCGCCATCATCAGCGATGGGCCGTCGGGCACCGGTGCCAACCTCATTCAGATCGAGGCTGGAGGCGGCTGATGAGGCCGCCCTGCTCGGAGTGGGCGCCAGGCTCGGGGCTCGTAGCTGTCGTCGCTCGTCTCTCGAAGTCATAAGAGCTCGGTAGTCGGCTGGACCCTCAGCGCCTCCGCCGCTGAGAGCTCTTGAGAAGCGTCGGCGGGCTGGTCCTCGCCCGCGGCAGGAGCCCGACCACCTCTCTCGGGGCAGCACTCCAGCCGGCGTCCTTCGCGTCGAAGACCTTGAAGAGCATCATGGGCGCCGGCGTACTCCGGGTGGATCGCGAGGGCGCCCCTCGTCCTGCAGGCTCGGCGATCTGCCCGGCCTCGATCATAAAGACCTTGCCGGGCGGCAACCGCGACCTCGCGCGGTCACAAAGGTGCTGCAGCAGCGTCTTTGCAACAGGCTCAAATATCCCCCCTGCGGCATCCACGAGAAGGAGGGAGGAAAGAAGCGGATCAAGGCTGAGGAGGCATGGCGGCGTGGAGCACAAACTCTCGGGAGGAGCCCTCGGCATGGACTCCGGGGAGGGACCCCAGCGCCGCCGTGCGTGACCCGCCCGTCTCGGCGTCGTCATCCTTGGCGCTCGGCGTCAACTCCTTTAGGAGCCCTAATGATCGGCGCGCCAGGCCCAGCCGGGAACCTGGCGGACCGCTCGCACCAAAACCTCGACATCTCTGCCGGGCGCCCTCATCTCGACGGCATAGGGCTGGCCGTTTCTTGGTGAGGCGGGTGAGGACCCTCTCGGGGAGCCTTTCCCTTCTCTTCCGCGGAGAAGCCGGTGGATCGAGACCATGCTCGCGGCGAAGTGGAGCAGGGCGGAGAAAAAGCAAGAAGAGATGGACTGGAAGAACGCGCGTCGTTCCGTGCCTATGGCGGGGAAGGCCAGCGGCGACCTCCACGATCACGCGGTAATCATGACCGCGCTTTGCATGCGAGGGACTTGTCGATTCGTGCGATTCTTGGCGTCGTGGGGAAGCGAGGCGCCACGTCCAATCAACATACCTTGCGGCGCCCAAAACCGCGGAGCTGTTAGGACCCATGGCGCTTTGCGCCTTGCCGGCTTCTCTGCTCAGCCAAGTCGGAGCGCGCCTTGGGCGGGGGCTCTTGTCGGCGTTACAGGGAGCAGGGGTACCAATTACCTGCACTGCGGCCTGCGGTGTGGCTCAAGGGTGGCCAACCACGGCCCATCTTCATCGGCACAAGCTCAAGAACCTCGCGAGAGCCAAACCTCCAGCAGACGGCAGAAACTTCCTCGACGCACTGCCGTCGTCGGGCAGCTCACGAGAGGCGAGAGAAGATCAAGGCGGGGTACCTCACGAGGTGCCCGATGGCTCGGCTCCACCATAGCGACCAAGGCGCCCGGTGGCGCCCACTTCATGATGTCCTCATTTCCTGTTTGGTGCAAAGCGGCAAGCATGCTGAGAAACATCAAGCAAAAGCACCGTTTGGTGCAACAAGACCAAGACAATCGCAGCGGCGGGAAGGAAGTCATCGTGGAGCCCAAGCCGTCACCACGAGCCTTTGGCAGGCGAGGACCAACTTTAGTCGAGGATAAGTGTACTAGATGTTCCCCTTCAAAATGGCCAATTGTTGGCGCCCTTCCCGCTCAATATTTGGGAAGAGGCCGAGGCTCTGCCTATAAATAGGACTAGCCACCCACAAGGTAGGGGATCTGATCCGGCATCAAGAGATCAATCGAGAGAGAGAGAGAGAGAGAGAGATTTGAACTCCCCCTAGCAGTTCGCCGCACTTCATACATGAACAGAACCCTCACGAGGCTGTTCTTCCTGTCTTGTTCATCATCAGCCCAGAGCAATCCACCACACCACAAACTAGAGTAGGGTGTTACACCACAATGGTGGCCCTAACTAGTATAAACCATGTGTATCTTGTGTTGTTCCTTTCATAGTTTAGATCCTAGCGGTGGCGAGGCGAGTAGGTAGGGGTGAGATCTCGCGTGCACCCGTTCGAACCTAGAGGTTCTTGGGAACCGAAATCCGACAATCACACTTCTATTTATTTACAACTCAATGATTACAACTCGATACTAGAACAAAGTATGACTCTATATGAATGCCTCCGTGATGTACCAGGATATGCAATGAACCAAAGTGACATGTATGAAAAGAATTATGAGCGGTGGCTTTGCCACAAATACTATATCAACTACATGATCATCTTTGAGCAATATGACAATGATGAATGTGTCATGATAAGCGGAATGGTGGAAAGTTGCATGGCAATATATCTCGGAATGGCTATGGAAATGCCATAATAGGTAGGTATGGTGGCTGTTTGAGGAAGATATAGGGAGGTTTTATGTGTGAAAAGAGCGTATCATATCCGCAGGGTTTGGATGCACGGCGAAGTTTGCACCAACTCTCAATGTGAGAAAAGGCGATCGGCACCGATGCAGAAGGCTAGCAATGATGGAAGGGTGAGAATTATGTATAATCCATGGACTCAACATTAGTCATAAAGAACTCACATACTTATTGCAAAAATCTACAAGCCATCAAAAACCAAAGCACTATTTGCATGCTCCTAGGGGATAGATTGGTAGGAAAAGACCATCGCTGTTCCCGACCGCCACTCATAAGGAGGACAATCAAAGAACACCTCATGTTTCAAATTTGTTACATAGCATTTACCATACATGCATACTCAGGGACTTGGAAACTTCAACACAAGCATTCTCGGTTTCACAACTTCTCAACTATACCGCGACTTTAATATTATTAACTCCATTTCTCAAAACAAACATCAAGCATCAATCTTCTCTTAGCATTCAACACACTCATTAGAAAGTTTTACTATTTTTGATACCTAGCATATTAGGATTATTTAAGCAAATTACCATGCTATTTAAGACTCTCAAAATAATTTAAGTGAAGCATGAGAGATCAATAGTTTCTTTAAAACAAATCCACTACCGTGCTCTAAAATATATAAGTGAAGCACTAGAGCAAAAACTATATAGCTCAAAAGATATAAGTGAAAATCAGCGAGTAGTGGGATAATTATGCAACTATGTGAAGACTCTCCCATTTAATAATTTCAGATCTTATTATTTTATTCAAACAACAAGCAAATCTAAAGAAAATAAAATAGACGCTCCAAGCAAAACACATATCATGTGAATGAATAAAATATAGCAACAAGTAAAGTTGCTGCCAGTGTTAAGAGGCAGGGGTCCCCCAGACTTGCACTGCGGCTGCTTGGCGTGGCTCAAGGGGCCCGTCATGGCCCATCTTCATCAACACGAGCTCAAGACCCTCATGAGAGCCGGACGATGAGCTTCCTCGGGGCTAGCTTCGCGAGAGGCCGAGAGATCAAGGCGGGGGTACCTCACGAGTGCCCATGAAACCAGCCATGCGACCAAGAGGCGCGGTGAGTGCCAACCAGCCTTGATGTCCTCCTTTCCTCTTTGGTGCAAAGGGAGCAAGCATGGCGAGAAGTATCAAGCAAAGGCGTCCATTTCGGTTGCAACAAGACCAAGACCAGCCCAGGCGGGAAGGGAAGTCATTGTGGAGCCCAAGCAGCGTCACCACAGGAACCTTTGATGGCGAGGACCAACTTTATCGGGGATAAGTGTACCGGATGTTCCCCTTCAAAATGGCCAATTGTTGGCGCCCTTCCCGCTCAATATTTGGGAAGAGGCCAGGGCCTCTCTGCCTATATAAGTGAAACTAGCCACCATAGTAGAGGCATCTTGGATGAAGAGGCAAAGCCAAGCAATCTAATCGGTAGCTGGAGGCACCTTGAATAGAGATAGAGAGAGAGCGAACTCCCCTAGCAGATTCACCGCACCAGCCAGAACAGACCCTCGAGAGGTTGTTCTTCCTTGTATTATTCATCACCATCAGCCAAGAGGCAATCCACCACACCACAAACTAGAGTTGGGTATTACACCACAATGGTGGCCGGACTAGTATAAACCTTGTGTCTCTTGTATTTGTTCCTTTAGTAGTTTAGATCCAAGCAAGGCGCGGAATGCAAGTAGGTAGAGGCCGGATCTCATGCACCCAGTGTTCAGACCTCAAGGTGCTGCGGAACCCGAAATCCGACATTTAGCAGCGCCCGGTAAGAGTCTTGCTTGAATTATCTTCCGCCGCCACTGTTCTCCATCGACCACCGCATCCATGTCGGCCTTTCGCGGGCCCTTTTGGCCGGTAGAGCTACTCGCTTCGCGTCGTGAGGCAGCTCCGTCGTGAGCGCCTCGTCGTTCCCGTCGCTTTACCGTCAGCGCCGCCACCGGCCCGGCGAAACGAATAACGCTTATCGTCGGCATCCCTCCGTGAGGCAAGATAGCCGCCTGCTACCCCCTCACTGCGCCCGGCTGGTTCTTTGTCTCGCGCATTCGCATCAGCCCTCAGAAACTCGAGCTGCGCTCGCCGTGGTAAACAAGCTCCTGCGCTACCGTCCGATCGGCAGCGTATATGAAGGTGGCTCGGCCGGCGTCGCGGAAGCTCGTCTCGGCGGAGCACCTTGCCGCCTCCCCCTCAAGAAAGGCGCCCTGGCCCCAAGCGGCGTGGCCCTGGCCGAACCCGCTCAAATCGGCGCTAAGCGGTGACGAAGAAGAGCTGCCGAAGTCCCTACGCCCGCAGAAGCTGCCCGAGTGCTCGCTCTCATTTCGTGCGACCGCGCTCCTGCTCCGGTAGCGTCAAGACCTGCTGCTCCCAGGTATAGCGCGCGGAGGACCACATAAGACCAAGCTCTTCGTCACCCAAAGCCTCTCGTGGCCCGGCAGCGAGTTCGTGCCTTCACCACCGAGCTGCGCCCGTGGCGTCGCCCGGCAAGTTCAAGCAAGACCCGCCTCCTCGCTTCGTGATGCGGTGACCTGCGAGTTCCTCCAGCTCTCTGAGCTGCGCGCCAAGCCACCAGCGGGCCGAGAAGGTCATGGTGAACTGGTTTCCCATGGCGCTCAGGGCAGAGACACGCACCTGGCTCCTGAACCTGGCCCGAGCACGATCTCCTCTGGGGCAGAGATGCACACCGGCAATCGCCAAATTCCAAGGTACTTTCGTGACCAAGCCCGCGCCGTGAAGCGACATCACGCCCGCATCAAGCGACAACCAGGGAGACCCTGCAGAAATACATCCAGGCGCTTCAACAACGCCGCCTCAAGATTCCCAAGGTGACCGAGAGGCCATCATCTCCCGCCTTCTCCGAAGCGGTGTCGCGGCGTCAAGATGAAGGAGGAGCTGGCGATGCATGAAGACTTGTGCACTTCCTTGGAGCTGTTCAACAGCGACCAAGTGCGCCAGGAAGACGAGGCGTCTCCCTCCTCCTCGAGCTGCCTACCGCAGACCCGGAAGAAGAAGCCCAAGGCCAGGATGTGAGCGCAAAGGGGGCTGCCGTGCTGCGAGAACCGGACACCAAGCGAGCGGGGATCAGCCGGAGTCTTCCAAGGGCAGCCGTACTGCGTGTACCACGACCTCCACACCCACAACACCAGCGAATGTCAAGAGATCTGAGCCGTGCAAGAAGGAGGATCGTCCGACGACGACCGCGGCTGACCCCGGGGAGACTCTGAGGAAGGAGCAGAGGCCCCAGGGAAGACCGCAGGGACCTCGCCAAGGAGTGGTGTGACCAACCTCGCTTGAGGATCCATGGCGGGACCCACCTCTCATGAGGCTGGAGGGATCAGCCTCGCGAGGATCGCCGCATGAACGCATGCATCTCTCTCTGCCGCCGCAGCTAAGGAGAAATGAAGACCATCATGTCGGGGACGAGGGCTGGGGGCTTCCAGGGGAGGCAGCAGTCGCTTTGCATCTGGCGGAGCTCAAGCCTGACCTCTCAACACATCTTCAAGCAGTTACGCAGCAGAGTGAATGCAGTCCTCCCAAGCTCGAAGCCACCGCCCCTCGGGTGGTCGCGTGCGCCATCACGTTCAGCTCGGCGGATCAGCTCAAGTGTGCGGCCACAATTGGAGTCCTCCGATGCTTTGCTCCCCAATCATCAACAGCGTGCTGGTCACCAAGACCCTCGCTCGATGGCGGGGCGAGGGCTCAGCGTCTGTACGTGGAAAGATTCAACAATCTCCAAGTGCCTTAGAATCAGCTTCAGCCAGCAAAGCCCTTCTCTGGGGTCACCGGCAGCTCCACGGTCCCGATTGGGCAGGTTCGCCTCCTGTCACCTTCGGTAGCGACAACTACCGCACAAGGCTCATCGACTTCGGCGTCGCCCACATTACGCATGCCATACTAGCGCCATGCTCGGTACCCAGCGCTGGCCAAGTTCATGGCGTAACCCATCTCGGCTACTAGCGTTCCTCAAGATGCCAGGAAGTGGCGGAGTCATCCACGGTGCCCTGCGAAGAAAACCGTAGTGTGTTCCTGGGCGAGCCTTTCAGGAGCGCATCCGCAGGAAGACTCGGATCGCAGGCGGCAGAGGTTTCCAGACCGCCCCAAGAAGAAGAAGACATCGTCCGGCCCGGCCCCTCGGGAGGCAGGCCCCTCGAGGTCCGCGCCTCCTTAGAGAGACCTCCTCCTTCTATCGCATAGGAAGCGCGGCGCCCCTCTCAGAGTAGGGCTCGGGGGCTACCCCTGGAAGGCCACCGACCTTGCTAAGGTCACGAGGGGCGCTTGGGCACCACTTGGGCGTGTTTGAAGCACGTTTCCCTCAAGAAGGAGCAAGGCAAGGAGGGCCAAACCCTCGGGAGTTCTTGGCAAGATCATTGAGGGGCTCACGAGAGTCAAGAGTCATGAGTGGCGGCCAGCTTATGTCTGCCGTAGCTCCCCATCCAGCCCGAGGATGGTGGGCTGCAGCGTCTGCATCGACATACCAGGGCTCAACCCGAGCCGCCTCTCGGAGGCGACTCTGGCCCTCTCGCGTGGGGGCGCGGAGAGTCCACCCACAGCTCGTTCGCCTGCCTTCCGGCTTGCGACAACGGCCTGCCTGGCGTAACGTATCATGAGAGCATCCTAGAGGCTCAAGAGGCGAGGCGTTCCATGCCACTGGCGAAGATGAAGATGGTCCACGGGGAGCCACCAGCGCCTCCGGAGCCTCCCGGGCCCACGAGCACAGGGGCTCGAGAGGATCGCTCCTGCAGCCACAGTCTGCTGCACCAACACCCTTTCGTCTTCAGCGCTATCGGGTGACATCTTTCAAGTTTAATTTCAGGCTGGGCGCCCCGAGGCTGCATTATGCCCGAACGCGTGGGTCCGTCCTGTGGCGTGTATCCCTTTTACTTCATGTTCCTACTTATCTTGTTGGGGAACGCCCTCGGGCTGCATAAATCCCAGATCGCTCGGGTCGACCCGGCGATGTTAAATCTTCTTCGCGCTTATCTAAATGGACTTGCTCGCCGTGATTAACATGCTTGACCCGCAATTGCCCGCTCAATTGACACCAAGCGGGTGGAGCTGCTCCCTAATGGCACGGCGGCTTGCGCATGGGTCCCGTCACACGCGCCGACAAACCTGAATGGCTGAGCTCTGGCGCGGCAGCCGCATAGTGCCACCTCGTCAAGCCTTGATTGCCTCGTCACCCGCGGGGCAACTAACAGTGATTTGTCGGTGGTCACGGTGAACTTTCGTTCTTTACATGATGAGCCTGCGGGACCTCTTCAAGAAAGACAGCGTCGGCGAGGCCCCCAGTGTCTCCTTCACTCTCATCCTTGCGAACCACTTGCACCTTAAAGGGGTCCACGAGCATCGCGACTCGGGCTCCTACTGGCTCTCCAGCCCTCACCCTTTGGCCTTGACCACGGCATCAGCGACACTGGCATACCGACTGCTGGCTGAGACTCGCTTCGAGGCTGCAGGACAGGGGCGTAGAAGCGAGGAGGCAGCAAAGGAGAGAGGAGAGGGGACAAGCGAGACCTCGCGCTGCCGATGCGGACCCGGCAACATACACGGAAGCGACTCCTCCTTCTCAAGATAAGTCACCCTCAGGAAGCACTAACTAACACGGCACCATCCCTCACCGCGCAATCCCGTGTGGCTTAGCGTCGCTCTCCTTTCTCACCGAGCGATGGCTGCTTGGCGCTAAGGGGACCTCCTGAGCATCGCGACTCGAGGGCTCTTACGGACCCGGGCGCTCACCTCTCGGCCTCGACCCGCGGCGCCCGCGACACGGCATACCAGCGGCGGCTGAAGCTTGCCACAGGGGCCCAGGACACAGCCGGTATGAGCGTCAAGCCCTCGCCAAGGTTGAAGGAGAACTGAGGCTAAGCGGAGGCAAGCCTTCGCCTTTGCTTCACAACAAGGATCATATTAACAAACAGGACCAAGCACCTTACAAGCCCCCACGGCGGCGTTTTGATTCCTCGAGAGAGCAGATCCTAAAAACGCCTTCTGCGCGCTCCTGCAAAAGCGTCATCATCAGCGGTGGGTGCGTCGGTACGGCGTATGGCCCCATCAGATCCCGGGCGGCGGCGGCCTGCGAGCCCGCCCTACTCAAGGCCAGCGCAGAGCTCGAGGGCTCGTAGCTATCGTCGCTTCGTCTTGGTCATGAAAGAGCTGGTAGTCGCTGGATCTCAGCGCCTCCACCACGAGGCTGCCAAGGAGGCGGTCGCCAGCCTAGCCCTCGCCATGGCGAGGCCTCGATCACCTCTCCAGGGGCAGCACTCAAGCGGCACCCTTTCACGCCGAAGACCTTGAAGAGCATGACCCGGAAGCACCGTTGTACTCCCGGGTGGATCGCGGAGGTTCCCCTTGTCCCACTGACCAGGCGATCTCGCCCAGCCTCGAGTCATGAAGACCTGCGCCCGGGGCAACAACCGCAACCTCACGATGCATAGGAGTGCCGCAGCAGCGTCTTGCAGCGAGCTCAGGGGATCCTCCCAGCGGAATCAGCGGAGCCAAGGGAGGAAGGTGAATCAAGACCGAGGAGACATGGCGGCGTGGAGCCGCAGACTCTCGAGAAGGCCCTCGGCGTGGACTCGAGGGGCAGCCGCGCTGCCGTGACCTGCCGGTGCCGACGGCGGCGTCGCCCGTGGCGTTCGGCATCAACCCCTTCAGAGCCCTCGATCTGGGCGTACAAGGGAAGCGGGAACGCCGGTGGTGGCCGCTCGCACCAGGGCCTCGACACCACCTGGTGGGGGTTGGAAATATGCCCTAGAGGCAATAATAAAAGGATTATTATTATATTTACTTCGTGATAATTGTCTTTTATTCATGCTATAATTGTATTATCCGGAAATCGTAATACACGTGTGAATAGATAGACCACAACATGTCCCTAGTGAGCCTCTGAGTTGCCTAGCTCGTTGATCAATAGATAGTCATGGTTTCACGACTATGGACATTGGATGTCATTGATAACGGGATCACATCATTAGGAGAATGATGTGATGGATAAGACAATCTAAGCATAGCACAAGATCGTGTGTGATTAGTTTTTGCTAGAGCTTTTCCAATGTCAAGTATCTTTTTCCTTAGACCATGAGATGAGTGCATAACTCCCGGATGCCTTGGTAGAGTGCTTTGGGTGTACCAAATGTCACAGCGTAACTTGGGTGACTATAAAGGTGCACTCTGGTATCTCGAAAGTGTCACATTGGGTTGACACATGTCGGTGCAGGAGCAGGGGTCCCTAGACTTGCCTGCCTCCGGCCTGTGGCGTGGCTCAAAGGAGGCCAAGGCGGCCCATCTTCATCAGCATAATCTCAAGACCCTGGTGAGGGCCAAGCCTCATGGGGCGGGACGGCCGAGGAGCTTCCTCGAGCCGCAGCCTCGTCGGGCTGGCTCATGAGGCGGAGAGTTCAAGCGAGGAGTACCTCGCGAGGTGCCCATGGCTGCCAGCCATGGCGACCAGGAGCCCGATCGAGGCGCCAGCCATATGCGTGTCCTCCTTTCCTCTTTGGTGCAAAGGAGCAAGCAAGCGAAGAGCATCAAGCAAAGGCATTCGTTTGATTGCAACAAGACCAAGACCAGCCTAGCAGCTGGAAGGAGTCATCGTGGAGCCCAAGCGGCGTCATCACGGAGCCTTTGGCTGACGAGGACCAACTTTAGTCGAGGATAAGTGTACCGTTGTTCCCCTTCAAATGGCCAATTGTTGGCGCCCTTCCGCTCAATATTTGGGAAGAGGCCCAGGGCCTTAACCTATATAGTAGTAGAGCTAGCCACCATAGTAGAGGCATGAAGATAGAGATGAGGAAGGCAGGAGAGGGGGCGGCGAGAGAGATCAGGATCCTCATCAAGAAACCCGTAGCTAGAGCAAGCTGAACACCACCTAGCAGTTCATCTCACCACTTCCAGAAGCAGGACCCTCATGAGGCTGTTCTTCCCTTGTAATATTCTTCATCAGCCCAGAGGCAATCCACCACACCACACCTTTGGAATAGGGTATTACACCACAATGGTGGCCCGAACTAGTATAAATCTTGTTGTCTCTTGTGCTGTTCGTTAGTAGTTTAGGTCCCTGCGATTCGGTGAAGTGCGAGGCGGTGGAAGGTTGGATCACCGTGCGCACGCGGTGTTCGAACCTCAAAGGACTGCGGAACCCGAAACCGACATTGCTACGCCCGGTAAAGTGCGCGGAATCTGCCTTTGTCGCCTCGTTCTTCCCGACCACCGCAACCATATCGGCGCCCGTCGAACGCCAGCGCCCGGCGGCAGGCTGCCCTCGCCTCCCATATCGCTGGTCCGTCAGCTCCGTCGGCGCCCTCGTTGTTCCCGTCACCTTGCCGTCAGCGCCGCCACCGGCGTGAGAAGAAGCAGCAAGCAACCTCGTCAGCACCGTCCATGGCGGGGCGGCCGCTACCATGCACACGCGCTCACCCCCGCTGGTTCTTAAATCACGCTTGGCGCCCAGCGCAGCCATGGAAAGCCGAGCTGCCTCCATCGCGGCAAAGCGAGCTCCCTCGCTACCGCCCGTCGATAGCGTCTCGACGAATGGCTCGACCAGTGCGCGAGCTCGTCCGCCTTCTGAGGAAGCGCCCGCCCGTCCGTCTCGCATGCGCACCGCACACGCCTTGTGATGAAGCTCACGGCGCCTCGGCCGCTCCTCCTCGGAAGCGCGCCCTGGCCCCCAAAAGCGCCTTGCCCTGGCGGAACCCGCTCCGCCCGAGCAGCCGTGGCACAAACTGAAGTTATCCGAAGTTCCTGCGCCCACAAGAAGCTACTGGCCGGTCTCACGCCCAGCACATCGGAGACCCTCGCTGCCCCCGCCCCGCTGGCGCGAGGCCCACATGACCAAGCTCTCTGTCCAAGGGGCCCCCAGCAGCCCGAGCGGGCTGCACAGCGCCTTCACCTAGAAACTGCGCAGCTTGTCGCGTAGCGCGCAAAGTTCAAGCAGAGACCTGCCTCCTCGCTCTGACAGCCTGCTGACCCTCTGGAGTTCCTCAGCTCTGAGCTGGGCATCAGCCCAGCAGGGATGAAAAGGTCATGGAACTGGTTTCCCATGGCGCTCAGGGCAGAGCCCTTTTGGCTCTGAATCGGCCCGAGGCACGATCTCTTCTGGGCGAGATCGCTTCCCGCTTCATCGCCAACTTCCAAGTACTCATGACCCGGCCACCGCCGTAAGAGACACATGCGCCAGAATCAAGCAGCAGCCGGAAACCCTGCAAAAGTACATCAGCGCTTCAACAATGCAGCGCCTCAAGATCCCAGGGTAGCGAGAGGAGGCCATCATCTCCGCCTTCTCCGGCCAGGCGTCTTGTGACGTCAAGATGAAGGAGAGCTGGCGATGCATGAAGATCTGTGCACCTCCTTGGAGCTGTTCAACTTGGCGACCAAGTGCGCCGAGGGCTGAGGAGGCGCCCTCTCCCTCCTCGAGCTACCGTGCCACGGATCCCCAAGAAAAAAGTCAAAGGCCAAGGGCGTGAGAGCGCAAAGGGCTGCCGTACTTTGGCCGAACAGGACACAAGCATGGCAGAGATCAGCCAGGAGTCCTCCAAGGCGGTCGATGCTGCGTGTACCACGACCTCCACTGCTCAACAACACCATGAATGCCAAGAGCTCCGGGCGTCTGCGAAGGAAGGGTCAGCGAGACACCTGCAGCGCAGCGACGAAGACTACGGCGAGAGGAGGAAAAGGAATCTGAGGGCCTTCGGAAGACCCTGCGGCCCAGCGCCAAGGTAAGTGCTTGACCAACCTCGCGAGGACGGCTGGTAAAGACCCACCTGCATGAGGAGGCTGGAGGATCAGCCTCGCGAGATCGCCCGCGAGGAATGTGAGCCTCCCTCCGCTGCCGCCGCCGGCGAAGGGGTGAAGGCCGTCGCGCGAGGACGAGGGCTGGGGCTTCCGGGCAGCGTGCGATCGCTTTGCATCTGGGTAGAGCTCAAGCCCGGCCTCTCGGGCGCATCTTCAAGCAGTTCGTCCCGTGAAGTGAGATGCAGTCCTCCCCAAGCTCGAGGCCCGCGCGCCCTCTCGGTGGTCAGCGTGCGCCATCACGTTCAGCTCAGCGGATCAGCTCAAGTCTGCTGCCCACGGCGGAGTTCTCCCGATGCTTTGTTCCCCAATCATCGACTAGCGTGCTTTGGTCACCAAGACCCTCATCGGCAGCGGGGCAGGGACTCGCGTCTGTCGTGGGAAACATTCAACAATCTTCAAGTGCCTTACTGTCGACTTCAGCCATCCAAGCCTTTCTCCGAGTCACAAGCTGCTCCACAGTCCCGATCGGGCAGGTCCGCCTTCCTGTCACCTTCGGCTCGCGACACTTCTACGAGCTCATCGACTTGACGTCGCCCACATTACGCCTACCGTACCAGCGCCATCCTCGGGTACCCAGCATTGGTCAAATTCATGGCGTAACCCACCATGGCTAGCGTCCTCAAGATGTCGAGGAGGCGGTAGGTCATCCGCGATGCCTGTGAAGAGAAGAGAGCCGTGTGCTCCTGGGCCGAACCTTCGAGCTACATCGCTAGAAGACCCAGGACCACAGCAGCGGGGAGGCCTCCAGGAGCCGCGCAGAAAGAAGAAGACATTGACCGGCCCGGCTCCTCAAGAGGCAGGCCCCTCGAGAACCAGCTGGGCCAGGGGGAGCCTCCTTCCGTCGCATGAGAAGCGCCCGGGCGCCCTCCTCAGGCGAGGCTGGGGGCTCTCCCCTAAGGCTGCCGACCTCGCCAAGGTCTCGAGGGGCGCTTGGGCACCACATGGGCGTGCTTGACACGTTCCATAAGCAAGGAGCAAAGCAAGGAGGGCGGACCCTCATGAGTTAAATCGACAAGGCCATTCGAGGAGCTCACAGTCAAGGGTCATGAGGGAACGGCCGCACGCCTGCTTGTGGCCCCCATCTGGGGAGGATGGTGGGCTGCGCGTCTGCATCGACATACCAGGGCTTAACGAACGCCGCGTCTCATGGCGCCTCTGGCCCCTCGCGTGTGGGGCGTTGCAGAGTCCGCCCACAACTATGCGTGCATGCCTTATGGCCTGCAAGCGGGCTCTGCGCTGGCGTCTCATAGAGGACCATCCTGGAGGCTCGAGAGGTCAGGCACGCCGCAGCCTGGCGGAGATGGAGATGGCCATGAAGAACCATGAGCGCAGCCAGATCCTCCCGAGGCCCACAGGCCTGGAGGCTCGTGAGATCGGCTCCGCAGCCACGAGTGCACTACACCAACACCGCCGTCCCTAACATCACGGGTGACATCTTTAAGTTTTATTTCCGGTGGGGAAGCGCCTTGAGGCTGCATTATTCCCGAACCGCGTGGAGTCGTCCCTGCGGCATGTATCCCTTTTATTTCATGTCATTAGCCTATCTGTTGGAGCGCCCATCAGACTCATCATCCCCCAACCCGCTCGGGCCAGTCCGGCGGCATGTATCCTCCTACTTTTCCTTAGGATTATGCTCTCGCTCCACCATACTTGTTATGTTATTGGTGCCTTTTCTACTGGGTGGCGGAATCTTGCGCGTTAAAAGAAGTGCTGAGCAGGCATGTTCGACTCCGGGGCTCCTACCAGCTCTCCGGCCCTCACCCTCTGGTCTTGTCCATGGCATCGCGACCTGGCTTC
>JAHIAM010006932.1:0-75469 GCA_021605205.1 Aegilops longissima
ATGACATTTCTATGTGCTAAAGATTCTTCTATAAAGCCTGTTCAAATACAAAACAAATATGCCCAAAAAAACAAAAAACCTGTTAAATTAGCGATGGCGAGTGTATAGAAGTTAGCATTAAGCGCGCTATAGCGATGGCGATTCTTTGCAAAAGCGCTAGAGCTACTAGAAGTAGCGTGCTCGATGTCAAGCGCTGCTGCTACACTTGTTTAGCGATGGCGCGGTGACCACAGCCTCTTGCTATATGTTAGTTATGGCGCCTTATTAGTAGCGCCCACCCAGCCTTCTTGATACACCTAAAACCAGCTGCTGCTAGCCTTTTCCTAGTAGTGGTGGTCAACCCTTGGCCACGCCATGATGCGGGCGGGTCCCGATTCACGCGAGTCGGTCATCCACTGCTTCCCGTCCTTCGCATTTGGACCTCCATCTTGGTTGGTTACGGCGTGGCGACCTTGTTCTGGTTTGACCGCTGGGCTGGGGACGCCCGCTTCTCTGCCGCTTTCGACCTCTTCTCCATCGGATCGCCCTACAATCTCAGTTCAGCGGGCCTTGTTGACTTAGGCGCCTCTCGTTCCGAGGCCATTTGGGCCTCCGGAAGTAGCGCCTAGCATGAGCTGCTTGGTGTATTGCGCTCCATGAACCCGGTATCGATGTTGGCCGGATGAGTTGGTGGCACCTTGAGCCTTGGGAAAATTCTCCAACAAGTCCCTCTATGCGGCTACTCGCCCCCTCCTCGCCCTCCCCCTTGAGGCAGTTTGGTCCATTTAGGCGCCTTAAAATCCGGATCTTCATGTGGCGGTGGATCCATGGCCGGCTTCAAATCGGTGTTGAGGTCATAAGCGCAATGGCCGAGCTCAGCATCTGCCCCTTTGTGATTCCCCAAAGACTAGAACCACATTTTCTTCTCTGTGTATCTGCGTGGTTAGTTGGAGCTGCTTTAGGAGGCAATTGGGCGGGGTGGTGCCACTCCAACTTCCCAGACCTCTTGGCGAACTACAGGCCTCCGCCTCCATCTCGCCACATTAGGTGGCTTGAGATTAGAGATTCTCGCGTGGGCGCTTTGGACCATTAGCAATAAACTTGTGATTCAGCTCCCCTCTCCAGCGCTCTCTCGGCGCCCTCACAAATTTTCTGGTTACTTGCAGCTCTGGCGGCAGCTTAGCCGCCCTCGAGGCCGGGGCGCCATCTTCGCCTTCATCGCCGACCTCCGCTCTGTGGCCATCCGTCTCGCCGGCCCTACGCCGCCTCCTCCCGAGCTTTGATTAGTCGGTGTGTTGCTATCCAGCTCCGGCTCTGACCTTAGCCCTGGTGAGCTGTCTTTTATGTTGTGTTGCGTTTACGGGCTTGTTGAGTGTGCCCTCGGCAAACCTCTGGACCTTTTTGTGCGACTTGGGTGTGTGTGTTGAACTAGTCTTGTATGTGCTCCTGGCGGTTTGCTTTATTTATAAAGCAGGGCAAAAGCCTTTTTCGGTTAAAACAATTGTAAGACAACTTACAAATACCCGGTCCAAAAAATATCAATGTTTCATAAGCCGTTCTCAATGCAGATATGATACGCAAGATACAAAGTTTCATGACCATTTGTATCTTTTTTATAAATGATGTTTCCTATTGACTCGCAATGTTACATTAAGAGAATACAAGCATCATAAATTAGCACGCACACTGACCGGGTAAAATCAAGGGGCATTACTTGAATGCTTCTGCAAGTACATGTGAAAAAAAATCAAAAAAAATGATTAAGAGAATTGTATTTTGCGAGAGAATGACAACACCAATGCACACACAAGGAATATAAACATGACTGTCGGTGTCAAAACCGGCGGATCTCGTGTAGGGGGTCCCGAACTATGCGTCTAGGCGGATGGTAACAAGAGACAAGGGACACGATGCTTTTACCCAGGTTCGGGCCCTCTCGATGGAGGTAATACCCTACTCCTGCTTGATTAATATTGATGATATGGGTAGTACAAGAGTAGATCTACCACGAGATCAAGGAGGCTAAACCCTAGAAGCTAGCCTATGGTATGATTGTTGTTAGATCCTCTGGACTAAAACCCTCCGGTTTATATAGACACGGATAGGGTTAGGGTTACCAGTCGGTTACAATGGTAGGAGATCTACATATCCGTGTCGCCAAGCTTGCCTTCACGCCAAGGAAAGTCCCATCCGGACACGGGCCGAAGTCTTCAATCTTGTATCTTCATAGTCTTGGAGTCGGCCCGATGATAGTTCGGCTATGGGACACCCCTAGTCGAGGACTCCCTCGGTAGCCCCACGAACCAGGCTTCAATGACGCCATTTAGTCCGCGCATATTGTCTTGACATTACAAAGCGGGTTCCTCCTCGAATACTTCATAGAAGGTTTTGAACACAAGGATAGTGTCCGACTCTGCAAAACATGTTCCACATATCACCGTAGAGAGAATAATTTTTGCACAGATCTGGCGGCGTATTCAGCGGCGTGACATCACACCATGGCCAGGCCTTTATATGAATCATTTTTACTATTCCACCTTAAGCGCGTTTAGCGGCGGTTTCCTTGGTGCGTCTTATCAAAGCGTAGATCGTGCCCCTTATTCCGGATTCTCATCAATACGGACGTGGGTAACAACCGTGCCCATTAGCACGCCTCATCTATCGGCGAGTCCTAATCGACCACGGGAGGGCTCTCGGTATTCAACCTCTTTATAATGAGACCAAGGCCCTCTTATTTTTCCACCTCCATCGAGTTAGCCTCGCTTGAGTTCTAACACCCAAAGCTTCAGATTTAGGCGCTTGGACCTTCGACGATGTCGGCTCCGACCAGCTCGGCCGATGGATGTCTTCTTCCGTCACGAAGAAGATGTGCTAAAGCTGCGAGACGCCCGGTATCTAACCGTGAGATCTCGCATAGGCTGCTGTCTCAGGGCAGGTCATTCCCACTCCGAGCCCGGCGAGGCGTGGTGTTCGTGTCTCACTTCCTTCGGGGTTTAGGCTTCCCGACGGATCCCTTTGTGCGGGGGCTCATGTTTTATTATGGGCTGGATTTCCATGACTTGAATCCGGAGTCCATCCTCCATATCTCGTCATTCATTGTCGTATGTGAGGCCTTCCTCCATATTACCCCTCACTTTGGATTGTGGCTCAAGACTTTCAAGGTGGAGCCAAAGATGATCGAGGGGCAACAAGCGGAAGTCGGAGGGGCGTTCATAAGCAAGTGTCTTTGATGCTCCGTGGCCCGAGGGCTCTTTTCAAGAGGAGCTTGGTTTGTGTAGCAGGGTGGTTTTATACCACCGCTCCTGGGGGCACCAAATGGGTGGCGCTTCCGCCTTCCGCTCAGGTCCACCACATGGGTGGCGTCATGGGTCGAGAAGGGCTCGACTGGGGCCGTCCAGGGCGTTCCTCAGGGCGTGTCGAGACCTCAAGAAAAGAGATCAATCTGGTCGCAGATGGCGTATGTTATGTTGATTCGACGCCTTATGCCACGCAAGCGCCCCCTCCGTGCAGTGGGAATTTAATCCGGAGGACCATGAGCTCTCCAACATTTTATGGGCACGCCTTTCGTGGAGATGTATAAACTATTCTTGGATCACAAGAGAAGTGTCCGGACTGACCGAGGACTTGAGGACTAAGCTGCAATCGCCCAGATACTCAAGTAAGTAGTCCTGTACCCGGACAGGCTGTTCGTTCATTTATCCTAAACTTGCCCTTAAAGGAGCTGTTCTTGAACATGAGTGGATAGCGAAGGCAAAGTTGATAAGGTGTCCGGCTCCCCTCCCAGAGACCACGCCGGATCCCATGCTGACCAAGATGTTGAAGGCCACGCCTTTTAAAGAAGGCGAAGGGGGAGGAAGCAAGCGCCTCCTGAAGGAGGCTTCGAGGATGGAGGATCAAAGTCCCACCCTCCAAGGAGAGAAGAGGACCGCTTAGGAAGATCCGGAGGTCAAGGCCTCAAAGAGGAGAAAGAAATCTTCGTCAGAGAGTCCGGCGCTGGGAAGTATCCCAGCCGCACTATTTCCCCAAGGGATCATCCCTCAATGAGCCGTAAGTAAAAAGAAGGGTCTTGTAAATAAGGAACATCCCTGTATTTATTTCGAAGATAACCAAAATTGTACCTTGTAGTTCGGATCTCAGCCCTTCTCGTGAGCTCGTCTTGAGGATCTTATTCGGAGATGATGGAGGCGAACTCCTCCACCTGTCGCACCCTCATGCAGGGGGCGACCACGAGGTGTCGTCGCGGAGGTTTCCCAAGTCCGCGGGTCGGAAGGTCGGCGCCAAGTGGTGTCTTGGTCGGAGGAGCTGAAGGATCTGATCGGGCGGCTATCTCGTAAGATCACCGCTGGCTAATGGGTACGGTGATTGAAAGAATTGCATCCGCTGAGAGCGGATTGCATGAAGCCGTCGAAGCTTCTTGACGGGGTTCGAGGTACGCAAAATGATGTACCTTGACAGTTATGCATATAGAATCGCCTGTATAGATAGTAGCCCTCGAGACTCGGTATGTTGTCAAAATTGACAGACATGCCGAGGATCATAATCTCGATTATAACATATCGCGCTCCTAAATAGGTGGCGGGCGTCGATGCACAGCCGGATGATGATTTTGCCGAATTAAAGAGGCAACTTGACAAGGCGGATGCGGACATCGTGCTGGTCAATAAATGGTTTGACGAGTCACAAGGTATGCGACTTCTCTGCGGACACCTGGTAAGGGAGCTTGATGCCCGTGCCTTACGACTTGTATGCTTAATGCAGGTGGTGCCACTTCTGTGGAGGAGCTGCGGGCGGAACTCGCCCGAGCTAAAGAGCAAGCTAGAAATAGTAATGCGGTCGCTTTAAGAGGCGGCGAAGAGCTAAAAGCCGAGCAGGCTGCTCTCGCTGCGAAGCAAGAGGAAATGGCCAATATGGCCATAAAGTTGAAGAATACTACCGACCGCTGCGAGGTTCTTGAAAAAGAATGTCAAGCTGGAGCAAGAGGGCTGAAAAAGGCCACCGCCGAATCCAAGGATGCCGTTCCGCTTTGAGAGCTGCCAAGGAGGAGCTGAGTCGGGCCGGGCTATTGCGGCTGGAAAACCGTTTACGCTGCGGAAGAAATATACGGATCCAGTATGCTCGATTGGAAAAGTTGTGGAGTTCGGAGGATGCTTATCTGGATTTAGCGGCGAAGCGCCGCGACGCGATTGAGCACTTGCGAGGCGGAAGGGGCACGAAGGAAGAGCTATATTGGTCGCAATTCCATAGTCCGGAGCGTCCTCTTCCGTTGACCGATCGGTTGGCCGAATGGGCCGAGCTGAATTGATTATCCGAACTTGCCATGAAGCATGTCCTGACTCATTTGTGGCCAGGCGGACCCCAGCCGAAGAGTTATTTTGGCTTAGTGCAGAAGTTCCTTGGTGCGGTACCGCGTATCGACGCAATGAAGCGGTCGGCGTGTATTGAGGGAGCGCGGATGGCTCTTGCCCGTGTCAAGACATACTGGGCGGAGATGAAGGCCACCGACGTTGCATCCCAAGATTGAGATGAAGCCGTAGTACCGCCGAGCACTATTTTGAGGAAGTTCTGCAGGCGCTCGTTTAATAGAGACGCCCGTCGAAGGATATTATGTTTAAATGACATGTATGATTTGTGAAAACAATATTTCAATATAATATAAGGGCTTTTTATACTTGTGCGTTCAAGTAGTAAACTGCTCCCTGTGCGGCCGTTGATTTATATGTATATATAACCTGATAGATGGCAGTCCTTGGCTTCAGCCCCCACGCACATAGTGCAGGGGTGTTTGCAAAGAAGGCACTTTTTCACACTTAATCCAATGTCTTGGTCCTATTAAGGAGGTGGTAGCGTAGCAAACTAGGGAACCGGACTATAATTCTTTATCACTTTCACTTAGCCATAGGAGTTCGAGGGTGGGGCTACTATATAGCCCCCAGGGGCACCGCACTCTCCCGAATCTGGGAGTGCGTATGTGCTGACCAAAAATGGTCCTTCGTTAATCGGAGGAATTCTAAACATTCGGTGAGTCATCGAGTGGTTGACCAGTTTCTCGCTATATCATGACGATCGGTTTGGCTTTCTCTCTTGAGGTGCTTGCTGGCGAACGCACAATCGCAGTATTTCTCACGGTGCCGCGTTAGCGATAGAACGAGCGTAAGGCAGCAAAACACGAGCTGGGCAAACCCAACATTTGACCAAAGACATGATTCGGAGCTGATGCATATAAGGCCTCACTCGAGACGGCGAACACTCCCTAAGGTATTCGGTCTTTATAAAAACGGGCAGAATAATGCCCTAAGCCCCTGGTGTCCAGGTATGCGCAAAAATTCTGGTGCGGCCGATGCCAAAACGCCAGCCTCCTCCTCGGTTATAGTAAGAAAACGGGGTATGTGTATCAACATGAGACAATAAAAAAGGTTTACGCAGGGTCTTAATCTGAAAAGAATCCTTGCAATGGGTCCCTACTGCATGTCTGCGCCTGTGTCTCCGTTGTGCCGTATCCTGGACGGGTGTAGCACGTTATTCATCTGTAAAAGAGAGGAACTTAGTTGGAAAGAAAAAAGATCGTGCGAAAAATGTACTTTATATTAAATAAACAGAGTACGATTCGAAAAGTGAATAAATTTGAGCTTTATTGTCTCTTGTTGTACATGCGTGCAGCCCCTTGTATGGGGGCATGCTGCTAGTAGGCGCCGGACTCGTCTAGCCGTGTCCGGGGTTTGAATGACCTATTCAGGTGCTTTGATTAGCGGAGCCGGATAGGTGTGGGGCTGTCAAGGCAGTCTCACGTTCTTCCGTGCTCGAGTAACACTTAATACTCCCTTTTAATGAGATGATGCCGCATGGACCGCATGGACCGGGCATTTTAAGTGTAAGAGATGCATAATGCGGTATTGCGTTAAAGCGGGCGAAAGCTTCACGCATGATGGTGCTTGATAGCTCTTTGTCGAATGGGGCGATGTGGAAGGATTAACTTTTGGCGGAAGTTGTCGGATGAGCGAACACAACTTCTAGCAGTAGGGAGCCCGTACAATGGGCATACAGGCCTGACATTACCCCTTTGAAGGAGGTGTTGCTATGGCTAATCATGTTTGGGTTTATCCCCATGTTGCGGATTGTGTCCTGATATAGCAGGTTTAAATCACTGCCGCTGTCCATTAGGACTTGCGTAAATTGAAGACCGTCGATTATAGGTTCTACTATCAAGGCAGTCCATCCTGCGTTCCGCATACTTTTGGAGTAGTCCTGATGGTCGAAGGTAATTGGTTTTGACAACCAATGTTGGGACTCCGCTGGGGTAGATTGTGCGGCGCGTAATTCAGTGGGTGCCGCTCTGTTTTTCCCTTTTATCACGTGAAGTGAGTTTACTGTTTTAACCTCTTGTGGGAAATTCTTTTGTTTTCGGTGCTCTGCTTGTGGGTTCGTCATCATCCTCACTTGGTGTGTCGAGCCCTTGTGTTCGGCGTTAGTCTGCCGGACTGCTTGAAGACCCAACAGTCTCTGTGGGTATGGTTTGCTGAGCCTCCAAGAGTCTTGTGGATTTGACATATCTTGTCCAAGATTTTGTTTAAGTTGGATAGCTCATCGCTATTGTCCTTAAGGGCAGTTTTTTATTGTTACTGCGTGAGCTTTTGAATCCGGCATTGGCCGCCGCGCTCTTTGGACCGTTCCCCTTAATCCGGCGCTGGTCCTTGTTGCGTCGTGGTTTCCCATTTCCATCCCTGACCTCGGATGTACTTGGGTCGCTGGTGCTGCATCTTGCTAGCCAGCTATCCTCTCCCGCGCAAAAGCGGGTCATGAGGCTTGTTAATGCGGCCATGGTTCGCGGGTTCTCATGGCCGAGGTGTGTGGCAAGCCATTCGTCTCGGACGTTGTGTTTGAAAGCTGCTAAGGCTTCGGCGTCCGGACAGTCGACTATTTGGTTCTTTTTGGTGAGGAACCTGTTCCAGAATTTGCGGGCTGACTCTCCGGGTTGTTGAGTTATATGACTTAAATCGTCTACATCCAGAGGACGGACATAGGTCCCTTGAAATTTTCCCGAAAAGCATCCTCGAGCTCCTCCCAACTTCCAATGGTATTTTCAGGGAGGCTTTTGAGCCAATGCCGGGCTGGCCCTTTGAGCTTGAGGGGTAAGTATTTTATGGCGTGGAGATCATCTCCTCTAGCCATGAGTATGTGGAGGATGTAATCCTCAATCCAGACTCCAGGGTCTGTTGTTCCGTCGTATGCCTCTATGTTTACGGGTTTGAATCCTGCTGGGAATTCGTGATCCAGCACCTCCTCGGTGAAACACAGGAGTGCGCGGCTCCCCTATATTTGGGTGTGCCATGATGTTCGGATATTTGGCGTGTTGCATTGCTTTGAAGAGCTTGCTTTCTCGGCCCGTAGATGGACCTAACTGGGCCATCCTTTTGATGTGGATCCTTATGCGGATCGCGTACCGGCTTGTGTGCGGCGCCATTCGCCGCTCTCTGTTTGCCATGGGGTCGTCCATCCGACCGGGTGGCCTTCTTGCTTTTTGATTGTGGGGGCTCTACGGCCTCCTCATCAAATTCGGGCAGTAGTTTTCTCTTTGGGTAGCTCTTTGTCCGTGTTGTCGCCCGTATTTGTCTCTGGTGTTGAATACTTTGCTCCATCTGATTCGAGTGCATCCTCCGCTGTTTTGAGCTTCCGCTTCTCCTTTTTCAGGCTACCTTGATGGTGGCGAACCTTTGTGGAGGCTCTTCGCTCCAACAATTTGTCGGCGTGAGATCGTCGGGACTGTTATCTTCGCGAGGGACGGGTTGTTTATCAAGTTGTCCTGTTAGGACGATTGCTCGATAGCATGTTAAATCGTCCACCGGTTCGCCCTGCTCTATGGCTGGGTCTTTGTCGAGGCGGGCCTTGGTGCGGCATTTACGTTGCCGTTTTGACTGCTTTTCGAGGGATTTACCCTTCGTAGCGTCCCGTTGTTCCTCGTCATCACTTCCTTTAGGTGTATCCACCATGTATACATCATGGGATGAGGTGGTTGTCCGACATCCTATTGGTGCTGGTTCATGGTTGTCTCCTACATCATTGTCCATACCGTCGATGTCTTCGGAGTCGAAGTCGAGCATGTCGTGTAAGCTTTCGACAGTGGCTACAAAGTGGGTGGTGGGTGGGCGTTGAATTTCTTCGTCGTACGCATCTCAACCTTCCTGACCGTAGTCCGGCCAGGGCTCTCCTGATAAAGAGAGAGACTTTAGTGAATTCAAGATGTCGCCAAAGGGCGGGTGCTGAAAGATGTCCGCGGCAGTGAACTCCATGACCGGCGCCCAATCGGATTCGATTGGTAGGGGCACGGAGGGTTCGGAGTCCAGAGAGGAGTCCGGCACCTTGGAGTCACAGTCTTCGCAAAGGACAGGGATGGAGTTCGGCTCAATCGCCGTTGAGATCGTAGCCCCTGAGGCGGTGTCCAACCACTCGTCCTCAATCGGGGGAGTCGGCTTCGAGCTAAGGATCGGAGCGGATGATGGTGCGGCCTCCAGGACACTGTTCGGTGGCAGAGCTAGATCGTGCCCATCGAGACAGTGCGGCGCACTTGGCTGTGGCTCGAATCCGCCGAAGATCAAGTCTCCACGGATGTCGGCCGTGTAGTTCAAACTCCCGAATCTGACCTGATGGCCAGGGGCGTAGTTTTCGATCTGCTCCAGATGGCCAAGTGAATTGGTCCGCAGTGCAAAGCCGCCGAATACGAAGATCTGTCCGGGGAGAGAAGTCTCACCCTGGACCGCGTCGTTGTTGATGATCGAAGGAGCCATCAGGCCTATAGGTGACGACACAGAGGAACACTCAATGAAAGCATCAATGTCGGTGTCAAAACCGGCGGATCTCGGGTAGGGGGTCCCGAACCGTGCGTCTAGGCGGATGGTAACAGGAGACAAGGGGCACGATGTTTTTACCCAAGTTCGGGCCCTCTAGATGGAGGTAATACCCTACTCCTGCTTGATTAATATTGATGATATGGGTTGTACAAGAGTAGATCTACCACGAGATCAAGGAGGCTAAACCCTAGAAACTAGCCTATGGTATGATTGTTGTTCGTCCTACGGACTAAAACCCTCCGGTTTATATAGACATCGGATAGGATTAGGGTTACACAGAGTCGGTTACAATGGTAGGAGATCTACATATCCGTATCGCCAAGCTTGCCTTCCACGCCAAGGAAAGTCCCATCCGGACATGGGACGAAGTCTTCAATCTTGTATCTTCATAGTCTTGGAGTCCGGCCGCGATGATAGTTCGGCTATCCGGACACCCCCTAGTCCAGGACTCCCTCAATGACAGTCAAAAGTGTCATAGAAACAAATTAGCATGCAATAGCAACCATCAACATCATCCACTAATGATGCCATGCCATCACTCAGTTATTTCAACAACGATGCCTCCACAATGGGATGACACGTGAGCGTCGTTGTTGCCAGGTCCGACCATGAAGGTAGGTCTTGGGTTTTCACCCTAAGAGGAAGTTCAAGCAAATTCCGGACAATTATTAAATCCATTAAGCGTCACGTGGAGGGCGTCCAACCAGCTATACCACATGGCACAACCTGGTTGACCGCGGTGAGAAATCTTTTAAAAAAATTAGATGAAGGTGAAGATTATTTCTTAATGTATTTTTTATTTTTAGATAGAGGTTAGGACCTCTGGTTTTTCAAAATGGAGGTGTCCCAAATGGTTTCCGTCGTCAGGAGACTGCATCCGAGCCTGAACTGCGCAAACAAGTAAGACGCCGTCACTTAATCTGTACGTATATCGATGTGTCATGTGTGCACCGTGTAAACTCTCGGGATTCTGAGACGGTAACGATGAGTTGGCAGGTTCGTTCAGCTGGTGGGAGATGAGAAGGTGTTCAGCTCTGAGAAGCTGCAGAGGCTGGGGTGGAAGTTCAGGATGTTGGAGGGGATGCTCAAGGATAGCGTCGAGTCCTACATGTCTCCAGGCATACTAAGCTGAGCTTGTCCATGGTAGCTAATGCGATGATCAAATGGTAGTGCAAAATACTCTCGAAAAAACGGTAGTGTGAAATTGTATTGATCAAACTAGTTTGACAAATACCAATGTTTGGTCAGCCATTATCATTGCAGATATGATACAAAAAATACAAAGCTTTGGAAGTGGATGGCTACCTTATTTCTTTGGAAGTGGATGGCATGAGCTGTTGCCCAGATGCGGATCTCGGGTAGGGGGTCCTGAACTGTGCGTCTAAGGCGGATGGTAACATGAGGCGAGGGACGCGATGTTTACCCAGGTTCGGGCCCTCTCGATGGAGGTAATACCCTACTTCCTGCTTAATTGATCTTGATGATATGAGTATTACAAGAGTTGATCTACCACGAGATCGTAGAGGCTAAATCCTAGAAGCCAGCCTATGGTATGATTGTTGTTGTCCTACGGACTAAAACCCTCTGGTTTATATAGAAACCGGAGGGGGCTAGGGTTACACAGAGTCGATTACAAGGGAGGAGATCTACATATCCGTGTTGCCAAGCTTGCCTTCCACGCCAAGGAGAGTCCCATCCGGACACGAGTCGAAGTATTCAATCTTGTATCTTTATAGTCCAACAGTCCGGCCAAAGGATATAGTCCGGATGTCCGAGGACCCCCTAATCCAGGACTCCCTCAGTAGCCCCTGAACCAGGCTTCAATGACAATGAGTCCGGTAGCTTGATTGTCTTCGGCATTGCAAGGCGGGTTCCTCCTCCGAATACTCCATAGAAGATTTTGAACACAAGGATAGTGTCCGGCTCTGCAAAACAAGTTCCAGATACTACCGTACAGAGAATAATATTTCCACAAATCTAATATGCTGATGCATTTTGCACCACAGCCCGGTCATCATTCGAACCATTTTTCACAATCAGCCTGCCACTGCATGTTTTGCGAGGTGATTTTATTGGCATGTCTTGTCGAAGCAGAGATCGTGTCCCCCTTATTACGGGATTCTCATCAATACGGACGTGAGTAACCCAATCGTGCCCTTTGGTATGACTCCTCGATTTTAGGCAAGTCCCAAACGGCCACACGGAGGACGCTTGATATTCGCCCTCTTTATAAAGAGGCCAAGGCCTGTCCTTTTTCTTCTCGCACTCAATCGAATCCTTCCCGCACCTCGAGTTCCAACACCCAAGGCTCCGGTCAGGCGCTTCGGACCTTCAACCATGTCCGGATCCAACCCTCAAGGTCAGTGGATGCCCTCCTCTGTCACAAAGGAAGGAAGACATCAAGAAGCTAAGAGAGGCTAGGTATCTGACCGCCAAAATCTCGCACAGGCTACCTGCTCGAGGGCAGGTCATTCCCACTCCCGAACCCGGTGAGAGCGTTGTATTCATCTTTTACTTCCTCCGAGGGCTAGTCCTTGTCCTAGATCCCTTTGTTAGAGGGCTCATGTTCTATTACGGGCTGGATTTCCATGACCTGGCCCCGAATTCCATCCTTCACATCTCGTCGTTCATCGTCGTGTGTGAGGCCTTCCTCCACGTCACCCCGCACTTCGGCTTGTGGCTCAAGACCTTTAATGTAGAGCCGAAGACGATTAATGGGCGACACGCAGAATGCGGAGGAGCCGTAATAAGCAAAGGCGCCGATGTTCCATGGCCAAAGGGTTCCTTCCCGGAGGTATCCAGCTTATGTATGATCAAGATCAGGGACTCATGGGAAGATATCACAACACAACTCTAAGACATAAATAAGTCATACAAGCATCATAATACAAGCCAGGGGCCTCGAGGGCTCGAATACAAGTGCTCGATCATAGGCGAGTCGTGGAAGCAACAATATCCGAGTACGACATAAGTAAACAAGTTTGCCTTAAGAAGGCTAGCACAAACTGGGATCTGAGATCGAAAGAGGCGCAGGCCTCCTGCACAGGATCCTCCTAAACTACTTTCGGTCATCGTCAAGCAGGCTGCACGTAGTAGTAGGCACCTCCGGTGTAGTAGGAGTCATCGTCGGCGGTGGCGTCTGCCTCACGGTTCGACATCTGGTTGCGACAACCAGGTAGAAGGGAAGGGAAAAGGGGAGAAAAGCAACCGTGAGTACTCATCCAAAGTACTCGCAAGCAAGGATCTACACTACATATGCATGGGTATATGTGTAAAGGGCAATATCAGTGGACTGAACTGCAGAATGCCAGAATAAGAGGGGGATAGCTAGTCCTGTCGAAGACTAAACTTCTGGCAGCCTCCGTCTTGCACTATGTAGAAGAGAGTAGATTGAAGTCCTCCAAGTAGCATCGTATAGCATACTCCTACCCGACGATCCTCTCCTCGTAGCCCTGTTAGAGAGAGACCACCGGGTTGTATCTGGGACTTGAAAGGGTGTGTTTTATTAAGTATCCGGTTCTAGTTGTCATAAGGTCAAGGTACAACTCCAAGTCGTCCTGTTACCGAAGATCATGGCTATTCGAATAGATTAACTTCCTTGCAGGGGTGCACCACATAATCCAACACGCTTGATCCCATTTGGCTGGACACACTTTTCTGGGTCATGCCCGGCCGCGGAAGATCAACACGTCGTAGGCCCACCTAGGCCAACAGAGAGGTCAGCACGCCGGTCTAAACCTGTTAAAGACAGGGTCTGGGCCCATCGCCTTAACACACTGCACGTTGCTTCTGTGCTGGCGGAAGCAGGCCTAGCCTAGCAGGCGCCCAGTCCAATCCGGCGCGGCCGCTCGATCCGACGTCATGAAGGCCGGTTGATACCCACGGCGAAAGTGCCCATATCTTTCCCATGTAGTTGGTTAGTGCATATAGACCAAATGGCCAGAGTCAGATCAAATACCAAGATCTCGTTAAGCATGTTAATGATGTAACCGCGGACACTGACCAGGGCTAGGCCCACCTCTCGCCCAGGTGGTCTCAACCTGCCCTTTCGCTCCGCCACAAAGATCCACACAGAGGGCCGTTGGGACAAAGGTCCTTTCAGCCCCCAATGAGTGAATCACTCGAGGGTGCTCCACGAGCCCACCCGACTTTAGTCACCTCATGTATCATGTATAAAGTATATAGCATATACCGTGATCACCTCCCAAGTGATCACAGCCCAAAGAGTATAGCATAGCAGATCGACAAGAATGTAGGGCCACCGATGGAATACTAGCATCCTATACTAAGCATGTATGATTGCGTAAAGGTAACATGATAGTAGCAAGGACAGGCTATGCATCGGGATAGGAATAATGGAAAGCAAGAATATGCTACACTACTCTAATGCAAGCAGTATAGAGAAGAATAGGCGATATCTGGTGATCAGGGGGGGGGGGGCTTGCCTGGAAGCTCAACCGAGAAGGAGGGGTTGTCAACACCGTAGTCGAATGGGGCAGCAGCAGCATCGATAACGTAGTCTACCGGAGGGAATAGGGGGAAGAAACAGTAAATACAATGCAAACATAAACATGACGATGCATGACATGACAATGAGCGTTGCTAGGGGTGCCCAAACGCGGCAGTAGGTGATACCGGGGAAGGGGGGAAACATTCGAGAAAGTATCCCTGGTGTTTTGCGTTTCCGGACAGATGAATCAGAGTGGGAAAGTTGCATGTTCGATATGTTAGGGATGTGTGGCGGACAAACGGGCTACGTATCCGGATTCGTCTCTTCGTTCTGAGCAACTTTCATGTACAAAGTTTTTTCATCCGAGCTACGGTTTATATTATATTAATTTTAAAAGATTTACTTTTTTTGGGATAATTATGATTTAAGTAATTCGAAATGGAATTATTGCGTCATCATGACATCAACATGATGTCAGCGGTCACATTTGACCATTGACCGGTCAACTGACAGGTGGGTCCCGTTTGGCATGGTCACAGTTTTAGTTAGGCAAAACTAATTTACTAATTTGGTAATTAGAGTTAATTAAACAGGATTAGTTAGTTTAATTAATTAATTTAGTTTTTTTCATTTGTTTTCCTTTTTTTTAACAGGGGCTGGACCCTCTAGTCAGAGACCCAGCCAACCGGGGCGGTTGAGCGGGCAAACGGGCGCAGGGGCAGGGCGCACTGAACCGGGCGCGGGCGATGGCTACGCTGGCGCCGCCCGGATGGAGAGGTGCAGCAGGCGCCAAGGTGTGGCGAGGCCTCGGGCGACGAAGGCAGCCGGGCGCAAGGGCACCGAAGCTGGCGGCGAGGGGCGGCGACCAGGAGAGGGCCGCGACGCAGAGGGGCAGAGGGCGGCGGGTGTAGCGGCAGCCAACATCAGCGGCGGGAAGGCAGCAGCATATAACAGCAGCAGAAGGGGTAGCAGGGGCGACCAGGAGTGGTGCTGGTGGGAACGGGATGGCCAGGAGGCGCGGGAGCGCGCCACGGGCGGTGAGGCACCGGGAGCCAAGCTCCGGCTATGGCGAACACGGATGAGCACAGGAGCGGCGGTAATACGATACAGATCGAAGGGATAAGCACGAGAATCGGTCGAGGGGCTCGCCCCGGTGCTCGTGGACGAGGTAGGGAGGTCGGGGAAGCGCTCGAGGAGGTGCGGGGGTGCCCGGAGATGCCCGGGGCGGCCGTTGGTGTAGATCAACCAAGGGGGCGACGACGGTCGTGGAAGTTCTCGGTGATATGGGCCTCGGCCATCCGAGGGAGGGGGCATACGCGGCTGTAGAGGCGTCGAAGCACATGGTGACGCGGGTCGTGGGGGTCGGAGCAGGGGTGCGGCGCCGGGTCCGTTCTATCCTTCCCGATCCAGAACAGGGTCGAGAGGTGGGGGAAGAGATGTGGGAGAGTGGGAGGGCGAGTGGGAGGAGTGGGGTCTCACTAGCTAGGGTTGCCGCCTGAGGGGATAAGGGGTGGGGTGGGCTAGCCTGGTGGCCTAGATGCCAGTTCGCCGAATGGCCTGTGGGGGGGGGTTTGGTTTTGTTTTGTTTTGTTTTATTCTATTTTGTAATTTATTTTTTCATTTATTTTCTTTTCTGTTTTAAATTATTTTAAATTATCTAGGCATTTTTATAAAAATGTGTTTATTACACCATATTTACTTATGCAAAATATGGTACCTCTCGAACAATTTTGTTTTAAATTTTGAAAAACTTTTATTGTTGACATTAATTTGAATTTAAATTTTGAAGGGGTTTTGAATCATCGCACGGTTAACAATAGTAACTATAGTGACATGGTACCATTAGCATGGGATTACTGTAGCTTAATTACCAGGGTGTTACAAAACTCCTCCACTACAAGAAATCTCGTCCCGAGATTTAAGAGGTGGAATAAGGGGGAAAGTTCTGGTTACGAAATTCTAACGATTCTTCTCGGTCTTGGTTGCTCTTCACGAAGAGGTCGATCCATTATGTTTTTGTCTTTATTCCTCTGCTTCAGGGCATCATGATGAAGTCGTCATCCTTTCTTCGGGGGTTCCATCGTACTTACAAAAAAGGATAATGGGTATCTTCGAAAGAACTGGCCTCTAGAAGATCGCTTATCTGGTAGATAACACCAGGAAGGGTGGCGAAAAGTAACTCTCGAATTGTAACTGAAGAAAATTTTGAGAGCAAAGTAAGAAGGTACCATCAGAAGTTTCGATCGGGCAGGCAATCGTTCAATGCCCAGACAGAAGGTGAAAGGGGTTCAGAGCAACGAGAACAAGTATTGCGTGTGATGCCAGAACAGATCACTAGGCAGGTGGCCCGTGAATTACATATGAAGTCAAGCGCGAGGAATAACTTTGACAACAGGGTGTACAGAAGAGTCAGGTTTCGATCCTGTGGAACTGTGGGTTTGTTACGACCGGTTTTTCAATAAAAATATTTATTGAACAACCGACCTATGAAGTCCAATATGAGGAAAATCCTTCATACCGGTTGACAAAACTTTGATACAAAAGGCCAGTAGCATTACAATATTTACAGGGGTCGGACTGAGGAGGTCCAACCAATTATTACAAATGTGCCGATAATTATACATAGTGGTGGATATGACTCAAAGGGGGGTGGGGTGGAAATACTACTGACTCGAGATATGAGTGGTTCGTGGAATAACACAACGGGTGGTTAATAAGTCATCAGATTTGGCGGCTCATCGGCGCCGAGGTGAGGCTCGAAGAATTTATTTGGGTAGCGGAAGCGGATATATCACAATGACTAATCCAGGGGTCGCACGAGACTGACTGGGATTCCTCTAGGCGTCGGACTCGCTATCGAACTCTTCATCCATGAGATCGCCTTCATCAGCATCTGGCCAAATCAACAAGCCAGGTGAGTACTATGGAAGTACTCGCAAGACAGTTCGGACAAAAGATATAACAAATGAATGCATGAACGCATGGTTAATCTTAACAATGCTCAATTAAAATAGTATAGCAAAATAATTAAGAAGGGAATCGGCGGTAGTCCGCTCAAAAACCCAAAGAAGATAAACTCAAAACCGATCAGGTGTCTGAAGCGACGCCTCGAAGGGTGAATAAATAAGCAAAATATGCCACGATCAAGGCGTCGAGCGACACCTCATAAAGGGCTTATATTGAAATAAAAAAATACATGCGTGCATGATGGACGTCTGGCGACATCACGTAAAGGGCTTATAATGAAAGTAATAGCAATGTCGCAATCGGACGCCCGAGCGACATCACGTAAAGGCGTATAATGAAAGTAATAGCAATGCATGATGGACGCTCGAGCGACATCACGTAAAGGGCTTATAATGAAAGTAATAGCAATGCAGCGATCGGACGCCCGAGCGACATCACGTAAAGGGCTTATAATGAGAATAAATAACAACAATGCATGATCGGACGTCGAGCGACATCACGTAAAGGGCTTATAATGAAAATAAATAACAATAATGCCACGATCGGACGCCCGAGCGACATCACGAAAGGGCTTATAATGAAAATAAATAACAATAATGCCGCGATCGGACGTCGAGCGACATCGCAGAAAGGGCTTTCATCACAAAGATATAGCACTCATAATAAATATTCAACACATGAATATAAACGGGTTAGTCCATCCACAGGAATAAACATTTAACCGGACATAGTACTCATGTGAATCACCGGAGTATCTGTCACCAAAACTGACACTTGTTAGGATAAGATAATACAGAACTTGGACATGGATAAGATGATTCGAGGATTTATGACTCTGCAGAGTTTGTACTAAAATTACTCACAGTCAACGGATTTCCGTAGTCCTGAAGGACTAGTTCCGTTTATGGTATTTCGGAAGAAACACAACTAACCAGTACACAACCATCCTACCTCACGAATGCCAGGAATCACCCTAGACATCGTCCAAGAAAAACTTTTGAGACGGGGAGATCACAATCTCGAATAGCATGGGATCAAATTTATATTCACGCGCTCTAAGGGGTGCCCCCCTCTCGGTCCCAACCGGAAACACCCATGCCCCCTGACCGGATGACTGGCTTTAATCCAGGGCCATGGAACCATCATCAAGGCCTCTCCATTCGGTGTGTACCAGGAAAGCGGTTTGCAACTTACTAAGCCATATCCCTTGCGGAAAACATGTGGTAGTACGGGAAGGGAAATGGATGGGAACCGAATCGACACGGGTTGATACTGAAGTCAAATAGTATGGCATAAGACTGGCATGCTACAACACTGCCATCTTACCCATCCTCATGCCAACACATGGCCGTGCACATTCACATCCAACACGTATGGATTATCGAACTCACTTGCCTCAACTTTGCATGAAAATAACATTCATCGATATGCTCACAAACATGCCAAGAAACTACTTAATGCAAACCTGCCAGAACACTCATCATATCAAGAGTTCAAACATGCTTGCCTGGTTCGGAGAAGTCGGAGTCTAGCTCGACGAAGTTCGCAGCTCCGTCACCTCTTCCGGAACCTACGGATAGCTTAAAAGGCATACTAACGTGAAAACCAACGCTGCATAAAAGTTGTTCCAAAAATTTTCCAAATAAATCCCATAAAAACTAGGCAAAATTATAAGACTGTCAGAAAAAGAATCACTCAAAAACACTTTGTATTAAAAAGTTATAAGGGTTTCGTCGAGGACTCATCGTAATGAAACAGAAAAGTTCGAGGGTTTAACCGAGAAAAAGAAAACGGTTCGAATAGAAACGCGCAAGGCCACAGGAAAACGTACTCTGCCGAAGGCGCCAACGGAAAACGGTTCGAGGGAAAAGAAGAGAGGTGACATGGGGGTCCACATGTCGAGGTTTGAAAGACCTCGCCGACGCCTTGAAAGGTGCGGTGGTCGTCGGCGTCGAACCACGGCGAGTCGGGGAGATCGGAGTGTACCAAGAGTATCAGCGTGTCCTTCCGTCGGTGGGTGGTGGACTTAGGCGTCGGGGAACACCACGTCGACGGCGACACTTTCTCCGTGGACGGCGGCTCGGCGATGGTGGGGAACTCGGTGGTGTCTTTGCAAACTTGAATTGAAGCGCGGGTCAAGGAGGGATGTACTAGAGAGTTCTTGGCAAGAGATGGGAGGCGAGACGCACGCACGTGGAGCGAATCGAGCTGGATCCCGTGGCAGGTCGCGCGGCGAGTCGAGGAAGGAGACTCCCTCGGGCCTCTTCCGGTGGCTTGGCGGTGGTCTTGGTGAAGTGCGAGAGGTGGTGTGCACGAGAGCGAGCTCGGGGCTCCTTTTATAGGCGATCCGAGGCGGTGGCCGTGGAACGGACTTCTCCGGCGATGGTTACTGTGGCGCAGAGCTTGGTCGGGGAGGTTTAGGGAGTGGGCGTCGGCGTGGAGTTCCTGGTTCCGTTTAGGTGCTAACAGCGTCGGGATTTGGTTGCTTAGGGGAGTTCGATGGAGCGGGCGGCGTGAGCCGTCGGCGGCGAAGAGCACGCTCAGTGCGTGCAGCGCCACGGCGACGGTGCTGCATGCATGCGTTGGCGAGAAATAGCCACGCTGAGCTACCAGGGGTTTGGGCGGTGCGAGCGGCGTTACGCCGCCGATTCGCTCCGGTCGGCCGCTTCTGATGGTTCGCCGCCGCGAGACACGACAGCCAGAAGGGCCAGGTGCCACCGACGCCGAGAACGCGCCAAGAACGCGTGTGAGGCTCCGGACAAGCAAGCTGAGCCATGAGCAGCGTGCCAAGTGCACTGTGATCATGTGACTGAATTTCGACGAAGATTGACATGAAACTCGAACTTAGCGAAGATGCATAGAAACAAGGCATGCAAGGTGTTCGGCGAATGATCTAGGCATGTAGGATTTTTCCTTGAGCTGGTTTTTGGTGGAGTGGTCCCTCATTGCAACTAGAGGTTGCCTGAATTTTTGTGGAATTTTTGGATAAGTGGAGATATGAATTTCACCAAAAATGATGAATCTGGTCCAAACTTGCAGAGGTTGAATTTTGAAAATTTTGAAAAGAGGAAGAGTGGATCTTGATAGTTCTAGGTTGTGGGTACTAAGGACTATCCAGAGGAGTTGGTTTAAGATCAAAACTCAAAGGAAATTAGGCACTTCCTTTGTAGAGCATCTAGGCTTAGAAATAATGGCAGAATTGTTTTGGGGAGAAAAACAAAAGGATAAAAATCCTAAAATGGATTTAACTTGTTGGGACAGAATGTTTGGATTGCCCTAAAGTGGAAGGAGGGGTTTTGGGAGAAATTTACCACAAGAGGCATGGTAAACCCAAGGATGGATCAAAACCAAAGAATAGCCCAAAACCAAAAAGGTTTCTTTTTGAAAGAAAATAAATCCAAGAAATGGTTTTGAGAAGAAAACTCAGAAGAGAGGTTTTTAAGAAGGGTTTAAATGACCTTCTTCAAACCAAGCAAGGCTTTTGCTGAAAACAAAACCACAAAAATTTTGGAGTGTCACAGCACCTACCCCTTAGGAAAAATCTAGTCCCGAGATTCCAGCTTGTTTTTCAAATAATTGTGGGTGCTCGCTCAAGGAAATCCTCTCTTTCCCTAGTGGCTTCATTTTCGCGTGGTTGCTCCAATTGAACTTTGAAGAACTTGGTGGTTTTCGTCGGGTTCTCCTTTCGACTCTTCCAAGATTTTTATCGGATGCTCCCGATATGTAAGATCTGGTTGCACGTCAATGTTTTTATGGGGTACTTGTTTCTCGGGTTGCTTACGCACTTCCTCAATTGGGAGACGTGGAATACGTCGTGGATGTCGGATAATTCTTGGGTAAGTCTAGCTGGTAGGCCACCGTGCTTCTTCGTGCTACTATGCGTAAAGGTCCGATGAATCTCGGTGCTAGTTTTCCTTTAATCTTGAATCGGTGCAGGCCTCTCATGGGTGATACTTGTAGGTACACAAATTCACCGGGTCAAAATGGACTCCACGATGCTTCGATCGTAATAACTCTTTTGTCGACTTTGGGCTGTCTTGAGCGGTCCTTAATTACCTTGACTTTCTCCTCGGCCTCCTTGAGCAGGTCTGGTCCAAGATATGACTCTCCGGTTTCCACCAATTTAGCGGGTACGACATCTTCGTCTGTCTGAGCTTCAAATGGTGCCATTTGCAGGCTGGGTGATAGCTGTTGTTATATGCGAATTCTGCGTATGGTAAGCTCTCCTCCCAACTGGTCCCATAGGTGAGGACACATGCTCTCAAAGATATCTTCTAGAATTTGATTTACTCGCCACCTGCCCATCATGTCTGGGATGGTATGCGGTATCAATGCCGTTGAGTTCCCAGAGCTTGTTGTAAGTGATCCCAAAACCGGGAGACGAATTGAGTGCCTCTGTCCGAGGTTATTTCCTTTGGGACTCCATGTAGGCAAACGATACGGGAGAGGTAGAGCCTAGCAAGCTTCTGAGTGGTGTGTGTTGTCTTCACGGGGATGAAGTGAGCTACTTTAGTCAGTCTATCGGTGATTACCCATATGGCATCATGTCCGTGTCGTGACCGAGGTAGTCCAACAATAAAATCCATTCCGATTTCGTCCCATTTCCACTCGGGTATCTTATTCGGTTGCAATAGTCCGGCCGGTTTCTGGTGCTCGGTCTTGATGCGTTGACAAGAGTCACAACATGCAATAAACGTGGCTATGTCTCTTTTTATACCATGCCACCAAAATGTTTCCTGAAGATCTTTGTACATTTTTGTTCCTCCAGGATGGATTGAATATGGAGCGGTGTGGCTTTCAGCCAGGATTTGCTGTTTAAGGTCATGGATATTTGGTACGCAGAGCCTATTCCCGTACCAAATATCATCAATACTAAATTCTGAGGCCTTTCCCAATTTCATCTTACGCTTTATGCCTTCAATGCTGGGGTGTCCACGTTGAGCCTCGTTAATCTTCTCTATCAGGGTAGGCTGTACTTCTAAGTTTGACACACTACCTTCGGCGACCACCATCAGGTTGAGCCTTGCGAATTCCTGCTGGAATTCAGGTCTCAAGTCGGCATCTTTGTTGTTATGCGGATGGGGTTCCACTCGAGCGCGTCTGCTACAACATTTGCTTTGCCGGGTGGTAGTGGATCCCAACATCATAATCCTTTACTAATTCCAACCAGCGCCGCTGCCAGAATTTAGTTCTGGTTGTGTGAAAATATACTTGAGGCTTTTGTGGTCCGTGTATATTTCACAACGATTACCAAGTAGAAAGTGTCTCCATTCCTTGAGTGCATGTATCACCGATGCTAATTCCAGGTCATGGGTAGGGTAATTTTCCTCATGCTTATGGGTTGTCCGGAAACATATGCACAACCTTGCCTTCTTGCATTAATACGCACCGAGGCCCTTCGATATGCGCCACAAAATACTTCAAAATTTTGTGTATATCCGCACAATTAGTATCGGTGTCTGTCTGCCGTTTCCTCTTTAGTTCTTGGAAACTTTTCTCGCAGGCTTCCGCCCATTCAAACTTCCTGTCTTTCTTGAGTAGTTGCGTCATTGGCTTTGCTATGGTGGAGAATCCTTCAATAAATCTTGGTATTATCCTGCCATTCCCAAGAAACTTCGTACATCCATCACATGGCTGGTGGCTTCCAGCACGGCCTTGACTTTTTCGGGTCTCACGGCGATACCTTCTTGAGTTAGTACGTGGCCCGAAAACCTATTTTGCTTTAGCCAAAATTCACACTTGCTGAATTTGGCGTACACCGATGTTTCCTGAGTTCTCCTAGTACAATCCGGAGATGTTCAGCGTGTTCTTCCGGTGTTTTGGAGTATACAGAATATCATCGATAAATACCACAACAAACTTATCCATAAACTTCATGAATACTTTGTTCATGAGGTGAACAAAATATCTTGGGGCGTTTGTTAGTCCGAATGGCATCACGGTGAACTCGCATAATCCAGATCCGAGGTGAAGGTGGTCTTGGGAATATCCTCACCAGATTTTCATTGATGATATCCCGATCTCAAATCAATCTTTGAGAACACCTTGGCCTTAGCGAGTTGATCGAATAAATCATTTATTCGCGGCATCGGATATTTGTTCTTGATTGTGACCATGTTTAGCGCTCGATAATCTATGCACAATCTCGGTGTTCCATCCTTCTTTTGGCGAATAAAATTGGTGAACCCCAAGGTGAGGAACTGGCTCGTATGTACCCTTTTTCCAATAGTTCCTTTATTTGCTTCTTGCCCACCAATTCGGAAGGTGCCATTCGGTATGGTTTCTTGTATATGGGAGCGGTTCCGGTGCTAGCTCAATGCTGAATTCTATCTCTCGATCTGGTGGCATGCCCGCTAGTTCTTCGGGAATACATCCGAAATTCACACACCATCGAACTTTGCTCAATTCAGAAATATCCACCTTGTTCAATCTCGGTTGCCTGGATATTTTTCTTTCCTTGGCTGAAACCTTTATGGACTCCCCATGGTGATGGGTGATAATTACGGTCCTGTTGAAGCAGTCAATAAAACCTTTGTTGGTGGTTAACCAATCCATCCCTAAGATGACATCCAGTGCTTTATTTTCCAATACGATAAGATTTGCGTGAAACTTCAACCCTTCAAACTCGATAACCACACCCTGGCAATAATTCTGGGTAACTTGCTTAATTCCAGGGGACTTGACGATCATAGATTTTCCCAAAGGGAAGCATCGAAACTTATTTTGCAAAGCAAAACTTTTCAAACAAACGAGTGAGAAGCTCGAGAATCAAACAAAACCATGGCAGGTATTGTGTTGACAGAAACGCATCGAGTACGATATCTGGGGCATTTTGTGCTTCCTCTTTGGTCACGTGGTTCAGATGACCCTTCCTGTGGTTGTTATTTGGGTTGAAATTGTTGCGCTTTGGTGCTGAATTATTGCTTCCGTTGTTCGGCTTTGGGGTCGAGTTCCTTGGCTTGGGGCATTGTTTGGCATAGTGCCCTTCTTCTCCACAAGCGTAACAGGTAACGCCTGGGCGGTATGTGAACTCCTTGTCCCTTGCGTGGAAATTCTTGATTGGGCGTGAGACGCTTGTCGTGGGTTTGGGTGTCCAGTTCTTCCAACATCTGTCTTGCTGCGGTGGTTGCGGTGTGTTTAGTCTGGTCCCTCTTCGCTATGGAAATCTTCTAAGCTCGTCTCTCATTTTCCAAGGTAATGGCCTTATCCACCAGCGTCTTAAAATCTGGAAATGTGTGTACGACCAATTGACATTTAAGCCGGTGTCGACCTCTAGGAATTTCTCCATCTTTTGTTTTTCGACATACGCTCCTCGTTGATGAAGCGAGACAGCAGGTAAACTGATGTTGTATTCGGACACCGTCATTGTCCTTTGCTTGAGGTCATCAAATTCTCTCTTTTTGATCTTCTTAAGACTCTTAGGAATATGTGCCCCATGAAAACCTTCTTTAAATTCCTCCCATGATATATTATTTTCGTTGGGGTGCATGTGCAGGAAATTTTCCCACCATGATGCGGCTGCTCCAAAGTGAGATAGTCACGGAGCATAAAGCACTTTCTCAAGGTCTGAACACTGCGCGATAATTAATTTTCTCTCCATGTCTCGAAGCCAGTCCTCGGCTTCCAGAGGTTTGTCAGTGTGAGAAAATGTTTGGGGACGTGTCTTCTGTAGCTCAGATAACTTGGATTGCTGCTGATACAGTCCGAGGTGATTTCCCATATTGATGACTTGGTTTAGTATTTCCTGATGTTGCTACTGACTTTGTTCATAAAGACGGCACATTTGGGAAAGTGCCGTTTCACTGCCCTGCTGACTTGTCCGTCCCTGTGTGAAATTGTTGCCTGGGGGTGTGCCATAATTTTCCTCTGTCGGAGTTGGCATGGAGCGCGTCCAAGGACGAGACATAGTTCACTCTGGGGATATATTTTGAAACACTCATAAGAAAAGGAATTGAGCCGCAAAAATCAATAAATTCAAGAAGATGCAAAAAGTTGCAAATGCTCCAAGATTTTTTTAAGAGAAAAATACGTTTGCGCACGGAGAAGGACTATTCATTTCATATCTTACACGCAAGCAGAAATTATACAATACACCACTCAGGATATGCGTACATAAATCCTGACATGTTATTAAGTCTAGTGCACTTCTCCACATCCTACATGGTGCGCAAACAAACTACTTCTCACAGCCTATTTACATATAAACATATCGCACAAGTCGGTACATCGCATGGCTGCTAAGCGCACTTAGTCGGAGATGGTAAGGATTTCCCTTGGCCTGCCAAGGGTGAGGCGTAGATAGGCTGGGGACTCAACCTCCTCCTCAGAGATAGGCTCCAGACGAGAGGTGTTGCGCGGAGTTGGTGGAGCAGGTGCCTGTCTTGGGACAACTCGAATCTGAGCAGGCACGAGGTGGTGCAGAACGAACCGGAGTAGGTGCAATGGCGTGGTTGAATTCCTCCGTGGTAGGCAGGTGACGAGTAGCGGTGCGAGCAGCAGAGGAGCGAACGATGCCGATGACGAGACGAAAGTCAGTGGTGGTGCAGCACGCAGGAGCTCCCTCCTGTTGGCGGTACAGCCATGGACTGAGTCCATGCGGGCAGCTACAAAGTCGTCCACCAGGTTGTCGAAGGCTGCCTCCAAAGCCCGAAGATACTCGATGAGCATCTCAAAAGCTTCATCCCGTTCTCCTCTGGGGCAAGAGAACGCGTAGTGACATGGCAGGTAGCGGTAGCGACGAGTCTTCATCGAAGGCAGGATATCCCTGAGACGGGCTCTCGCCTCACGGGCTGCCATCTGTAGCGCGTGCTTCTCTATGGGCATGGCTCTCCCCACGAACCGGTAACGCTCAACTCATCCTCTCTTGAATTCCACCGCGGCTTGGTGCATGGTTAGACGGTCATTGACCTTGTGCTGAGAGAGAGAGAAGACTGGGCGCACATCTGGCCCCATCGCGACTCGGACGATGAAGGAGAGAAGCTTGACAAACCCATCGGGCATGTTGGCGAACATTTGCGACTCGCAGTCGTTGCTGGCCATCTACAAAAGTAGGAAAAAATCCTGAGAAGTCAAATCATAAATTTATGCTGACTGTCAGAAATTGACTACATTTGTAAAAAAAAAATAGCTCTACTATGCTAATAACCGATATGCGATCGCACCTAGTGGCTTCCTACAGTCAGCCTGGCTCTGGTACCAAGCTTGTCACGACCGGTTTTTCAATAAAAATATTTATTGAACAACCGACCTATGAAGTCCAATATGAGGAAAATCCTTCATACCGGTTGACAAAACTTTGATACAAAAAGCCAGTAGCATTACAATATTTACAGGGGTCGGACTGAAGATGTCCAACCAATTATTACAAATGTGCTGATAATTATACATAGTGGCGGATATGATTCAAAGGGGGGTGGGGTGGAAATACTACTGACTCGAGATATGAGTGGTTGGTGGAATAACACAACGGGTGGTTAATAAGTCTCATTGCCTTTGGCGGCTCATCGGCGCCGAGGTGAGGCTCGATGAATTTATTTGGGTAGCGGAAGCGGATATATCACAATGACTAATCCAGGGTCGCACGAGACTGACGGGATTCCTCTAGGCGCCGGACTCGCTATCGAACTCTTCATCCATGAGATCGCCACAAGATTCCGCCAAATCAACAAGCCGGTGAGTACTATGGAAGTACTCGCAAGACAGTTCGGACAAAAGATATAACAAATGAATGCATGAATGCGACATGGTTAAACTTAACAATGCTCAATTAAAACAGTATAGCAAAATAATTAAGAAGGGAATGCGGTAGTCCGCTCAAAACCCAAAGAAGATAAACTCAAAACCGATCGGTGTCCAAGCGGCGCCTCGAAGGGTGAATAAATAAGCAAAATATGCTACGATCGAGGCCCGAGCGACACCTCATAAAGGGCTTATATTGAAATAAAAATACATGCGTGCATGATGGACGTCGAGCGACATCACGTAAAGGTCTTATAATGAAAGTAATAGCAATGCCGCAGTCGGACGTCTGAGCGACATCACAGAAAGGGCTTATAATGAAAGTAATAGCAATGCCGCAGTCGGACGTCTGAGCGACATCACAGAAAGGGCTTATAATGAGAATAAATAACAACAATGCCGCAGTCGGACGTCTGAGCGACATCACAGAAAGGGCTTATAATGAAAATAAATAACAATAATGCCACAGTCGGACGTCTGAGCGACATCGCAGAAAGGGCTTATAATGAAAATAAATAACAATAATGCCGCAGTCGGACGTCTGAGCGACATCGCAGAAAGGGCTTTCATCACAAAGATATAGCACTCATAATAAATATTCAACACATGAATATAAACGGGTTAGTCCATCCACAGGAATAAACATTTAACCGGACTTAGTACTCATGTGAATCACCGGAGTATCTGTCACCAAAACTGACACTTGTCAGGATAAGATAATACGAACTTCGACATGGATAAGTTGATTCGAGGATTTATGACTCGCAGAGTTTGTACTAAAATTACTCACAACCAACGGATTTCGTAGTCTCAAGGACTAGTTCCATTTATGGTATTTGGAAGAAACACAGCTAACCAAGACACACCCATCCTACCTCACGAATGCCAGGAATCACCCTAGACATCGCCCAAGAAAAACTTTTGAGACGGGAGATCACAATCTCGAATAGCATGGGATCAAATTTATATTCAGCGCTCTAAGGGTGCCCCCTCTCGGTCCCAACCGGAAACACCCATGCCCCCTGACCGGATGATTGGCTTTAATCTAGGGCCATGGAACCATCATCAAGGCCTCTCCATTTGGTGTGTAACAGGAAAGCGGTTTGCAACTTACTAAGCCATATCCCTTACGGAAAACATGTGGTAGTCTTGGAAGGGAATGGATGGGAACCGAACGATACGGGTTGACATGAAGTCAAATAGTATGGCATAAGACCGGCATGCTACAACACTGCCATCTTACCCATCCTCATGCCAACACATGGCCGTGCACATTCACATCCAACACGTATGGATTATCGAACTCACTTGCCTCAACTTTGCATGAAAATAACATTCATCGGTATGCTCACAAACATGCCAAGAAACTACTTAATGCAAACCTGCCAGAACACTCATCATATCAAGAGTTCAAACATGCTTGCCTGGTTCAGAGAAGTCGGAGTCTAGCTCGGTGAAGTTCGCAGCTCCGTCACCTCTTTCGGAACCAACGACATAGCGAAAAGGCATACTAACGTGAAAACCAACGCGTGCATAAAAGTTGTTCCAAAAATTTTCCAAATAAATCCCATAAAAAACTAGAAAAAATTATAAGACTGTCAGAAAAAGAATCACTCAAAAATCACTTTTTATTAAAAAGTTATAAGGGTTTCTGTCCAGGGACTCATCTGTAATGAAACAGAAAAGTTCCAGGGGTTTAACTGAGAAAACAGAAAACGGTTCGAATAGAAATGCGCAAGCCCACAGGGAAAACGTACTCTGCCCGAAGGCGCCAACGGAAAACGGTTCACGGGGAAAAGAAAGAGAGGCTGACATGGGGGGTCCACATGTCGTTTGAAAGACTCGCGGCGCTACCAAGGCTGCGGTGGTCGTCTGCGTCTAACCATGGCGAGTCAGGGAGATCGGAGTGTACCAAGAGTATCAGCGTGTCCTTCCGCGTCGGTGGATGGTGGAGTTGGGCATCGGGGAGCACCACGTCGACGGCTACACTTTCTCCGGCGGACGCGGCTCGGGTAATGGTGGGGAACTCTGGTGGTGTGCTGCAAACTTTGAATTGAAGCGCGGGTCAGAAGGAGGGATGTACTAGAGAGCTACTGGCAAGAGATGGGAGGCAGAGGCACACGCACGGGAGCGAATCGAGCTGGATCCCGTGGCGGGTCGCGGCGGCCGGAGTCGAGGAAGGAGACTCCCTCGGGGCTCTTCCAGTGGCTAGGAAGGGTCTTGGTGAAGTGCAGAGGTGGTGTGTGCACGAGAGCAAGCTCGGGGCTCCTTTTTATAGGCGATCCGAGGCGGTGGCCGTGAACGGACTTCTCCGGCGATGGTTACTGGCGCAGAGCTTGGTCGGGAGGTTTAGGGAGGGGCGCGGCGGAGTTCCAGGTTCAGTTTAGGTGCTAACCGTGGGATTTGGTTGCTTAGGGGAGTTCGACGAACGGCAGCGCGGGCCTGGCCCGTCGGCGAGAGCACCTTCGTGCGTGCAGCGCCACGGCGACGGTGCTGCATGCGTCAGGTTGGCGAGGAAATGGCCACGGAGCGACCAGGGGTTTGGGCGGTGCCGAACGGCGTTACGCCGCCGTTCGCTTCCCGGCCGCCGCGGTGGTTCGCCGCCGCGAGACACGCCGGCAGCGGCCAGGTGCCACCGACGCCAAGAACGCGCCAAGAACGCGTGTGAGGCTCCGGACAAGCAAGCTAGGCCGTGAGCAACGTGCCAAGTGCACTGTGATCATGTGACTGAATTCTGACGAAGATTGACACGAAACTCGAACTTAATCAAGATGCATAGAAACAAGGCATGCAAGGTGTTCGATGAATGATCTAGGCATGTAGGGATTTTTCCTTGAGCTGGTTTTTGGTGGAGTGGTCCCTCATTGCAACTAGAGGTTGCCTGAATTTTTGTGGAATTTTTGGAGAAGTGGAGATATGAATTTCACCAAAAATGATGAATCTGGTCCAAACTTGAAGAGGTTGAATTTTGAAAATTTTGAAAAGAGGAAGAGTGGATCTTGATAGTTCTAGGTTGTGGGTACTAAGGACTATCCAGAGGAGTTGGTTTAAGATCAAAAATCAAAGGAAATTAGGCACTTCCTTTGTAGAGCATCTAGGCTTAGAAATAATGGCAGAATTGTTTTGGGGAGAAAAACAAAAGGATAAAAATCCTAAAATGGATTTAACTTGTTGGGACAGAATGTTTGGATTGCCCTAAAGTGGAAGGAGGGGTTTTGGGAGAAATTTACCACAAGAGGCAAGGTAAACCCAAGGATGGATCAAAACCAAAGAATAGCCCAAAACCAAAAAGGTTTCTTTTTGAAAGAAAATAAATCCAAGAAATGCTTTTGAGAAGAAAACTCAGAAGAGAGGTTTTTAAGAAGGGTTTAAATGACCTTCTTCAAACCAAGCAAGGCTTTTGCTGAAAACAAAAACCACAAAAAATTTGGAGTGTCACAGGGTTATGGGCCCACCATGTGAGTTAACAGTAGGAAGGGCGGTGACGTCTTGGATGACCATGTAGGCAAGACGTGTCAGCGGATAGCCTGTCAGTTATGTCGGCAACAACGTCGGTACCAAGGGCGAGGGACGAAGAGAACCATCTTCCTGCTCGTGGAACGAGGTGGACCAATAGGTAAAGTTCTCGTCCATCGGTGGTTACCAGAATGTCATCAACAATAGTAACAGGGTCTTACTTACAGAGTTTACATAAGAAGTGAATTATTACTACTTAGTTTATATAGATCACAAGAAAGGTCAAACAAACCAATGGAAAGGAAAATGTGATCATCGGTTAAACAGAACAATGGAAAGGAAAAATGTGATTAAACACATATTTCAGGGGTATATCCTTCCCAAAGACAAGCAGAGCATGATATCCATGACAGGATATAACATGGAAAACCCTTTTAGGAAAGGGGAGAGAAATATCATGACATTACCCATACAATGGTGCTTGGATAATTTGATAAAGAAAATTCAGCATTGTGCTTCAAATGTTCTTATTGAAATTCGGAGTACCACATACATGCTTCGAGATAGCGTTGACATGGTCTTTAAACAAAGGTCAGACTTTGGATACACAAAGGATCCATCAGGAACAACTCATAGAATAAGTCTTACAATTTCCTCATGGAAGAATGGATATCCTTGCTAAAAAGGAAACTATAACAATAGGTCCTTCGGTCAGGTGTGCTAGGCATGACATCACCTTACTGGGCCATATAAAGACCAATGTTGTAACTCTTGGAATTATGTTCCAACCATCATATCTGACCGAGATTCAGATCTGATTGGTGACAGGATACCTCAGACTCAGGATGCCTGAGAAGAAAAGGTGCAACACAATTGACGAGGTGACATCGTAAAATTCTTAGGAAATGAAGTATGAAAGCAAGTTCCGAATCATGAGTTCATCATTTAACCAAGGAGAGGATGAGGAGATGGCTGATGGACTCAGTGAAAATTCATCGAGAATTCCCAAAAGATGGATTTCCACAATTATGTGAACAAGGAGATAACATTTGTCAAATCAAATGATATAATGAGGTATGCTTGAGGAATACATACACAATTAAACATTGGTTGAAAGGTATACCCAAAATATGGGCTGGGTTGCACGACCAACATCGAAATGGCGATTGAGCAATGAACACACTAAATTGGAATTATTGTCCATTAACTCTGAAGCAATAGGGTAGCTAGAGATAATAAATTCGCACAACAGAGTTCACGCAACACGGGGACTAAGAAAAGAATGCTGATGGCGAGAAGCATCACTGTACCAAGAATTTTTAAGAGGTGGTGAAATTCTCACCACGTTCTTGACATAAAGGATGGTAATACTCCAAGGTAATTAAGAACAAATGCTGGATAGCAAGGAACTCAAGGTATAAAACAGAACACGAACAAGTTTGTGTTGGAGGGGAGGCATTAAAGTGGTCGATGACAACACAAATCATCGAGGGCAAGGATGGTATTTCTCATCATGAATTCAATTGATATCCTGGAAGAGCTCCGAATGCTGATGATGATCATGACACATTTGTCGAGAGACTTTATGAAGATGTAATCAATTTGTGATGACATCAAGTTAAAGGAATGATGAAGCAAAAGGTTAGTGGAACCATGGGTACGACACAAACTCTAAATCAAGCTTGTTGTTCAAGGACAAATGATATGACGAGGAAGATCGACGTAAGATTATGTCATCATCAAAAATTATGCTCCGAGAAGAAGGACTAGGTAGCACAGTTAAACTTTAGCACAATAATGATATAGCCAACCGGGCTAGGAATGACTTGAAGGATTATTAAACTCGTAAACAATGAAAATTACTTAGTTATTGAATCAGAGTACAGACTCGATTCACTATCGGTGTCCTTGAGTGTCTAACAACTCAGAACCAGGGGAAAATTGAAGGAAATATGCCCTAGAGGCAATAATAAAGTTATTATTTATTTCCTTATATCATGATAAATGTTTATTATTCATGCTAGAATTGTATTAACCGGAAACATAATACATGTGTGAATACATAGACAAACAGAGTGTCACTAGTATGCCTCTACTAGACTAGCTTGTTAATCAAAGATGGTTGAGTTTCCTAACCATAGACAAAGGAGTTGTCATTTGATTAACAAGGTCACATCATTGGTTGAATGATCTGATTGACATGACCTATTCCATTAGCTTAGCACCCGATCGTTAATATGTTGCTATTGCTTTTATCCATGACTTATACATGTTCCTATAACTATGAGATTATGCAACTCCCGTTTACCGGAGGAACACTTTGGGTACTACGTTCCCCGTCAGTGGTATCAGAGCCTAGGTTTTTATGGTTTGATGTTTTGCACGAGTAGAACACAAGTGAGTTGTGGGCGATATAAGTCATACCGCCTACCAGCATGTCATACTTTGGTTCAGCGGTATTGTGAGATGAAGCGGCCGGACCGACATTACGCAGACGCTTACGCGAGACTGGTTTCACTGCTACGAGCACTCGTGCTTAAAGGTGGCTGGCGGGTGTCTGCTCTCTCACTTTAGTTGAACTGAGTGTGCTACGCCTCGTCCTTGAGAAGGTTAAAACGGAGTCTATTTGACGAAGTATCGCTGTGGTCTTGATGCGAGGTGAGATTGGTTCTTGCTTAAGCCCGTAGCAGCCACGTAAAATTTGCAACAACAAAGTAGAGGACGCCTAACTTGTTTTGCAGGGCATGTTGTGATGTGATATGGTCAAGACGTGATGCTATATTTTATTGTATGAGATGATCATGTTTTGTAACCGGTTATCGCAATCGGCTGGAGCCATATGGTTGTCGCTTATTGTATGAAATGCAAACGCCTGTAATTGCTTTACTTTATCACTAAGCGGTAGCGATAGTCGAGAAGCAATAGATGGCGAAACGACAACGATGCTACGATGGAGATCAAGGTGTCGCGCCGGTGACGATGGTGATCACGACGGTGCTTCGAGATGGAGATCACAAGCACAAGATGATGATGGCCATATCATATCACTTATATTGATTGCATGTGATGTTTATCCTTTATGCATCTTATCTTGCTTTGATTGACGGTAGCATTATAAGATGATCTCTCACTAAAATTATCAAGTAGTGTTCTCCGAGTATGCACCGCTGCCAAAGTTCGTCGTGTCGAGACACCACGTGATGATCGGTGTGATAAGCTCTACGTCCATCTACAACGGGTGCAAGCCAGTTTTGCACGCGCAGAATACTCAGGTTATACTTGACGAGCCTAGCATATGCAGATATGGCCTCGAACACGGAGACCGAAAGGTCGAGCGTGAATCATATAGTAGATATGATCAACATAAGATGTTCACCATTGAAAACTACTCCATCTCACGTGATGATCGGTTATGGTTTAGTTGATTTGGATCACGTGATCACTTAGATGACTAGAGAGATGTCTGTCTAAGTGGGAGTTCTTAAGTAATATGATTAATTGAACTTTAATTTATCATGAACTTAGTCCCGTAGTATTTTGCAGATTATGTTGTAGATCAATAGCTCGCGTTGTTGCTTCCCTATGTTTTTTATATGTGTTCCTAGAGAAAATTGTATTGAAAAATGTTAGTAGCAATGATGCGGATTGGATCCGTGATCCGAGGTTTATCCTCATTCTGCATGTAAGAATTATGTCCTTAATGCACCGCTAGGTGACAGACCTATTGCAAGAGCAAGATGCGACGTTATGAACGCTTGGCTAGCTCAATATGATGACTACTTGGTAGTTTAGTGCACCATGCTTAAACGGCTTAGAATCGGGACTTCAAAGACGTTTTGAACGTCATGGACCATATGAGATGTTCCAGGAATTGAAGTTAATATTTCAAGCAAATACCCGAGTTGAGAGATATGAAGTCTCCAACAAGTTCTATAGCTAAAAGATGGAGGAGAATCGCTCAACTAGTGAGCATGTGCTCAGATTGTCTGGGTACTTCAATCGCTTGAATCAAGTGGGAGTTAATCTTCCAGATAAGATAGTGATTGGCAGAATTCTCTAGTCACCATCACCAAGTTAGTAGAACTTCATGATGAACTATAGTATGCAAGGGATGAAGAAAACGATTCCCGAGCTCTTCGTGATGTTGAAATCAACGAAGGTAGAAATCAAGAAAGAGCATCAAGTGTTGATGATTGACAAGACCACTAGTCTCAAGGAAAAGGGCAAAGGGAAGAAGGGGAACTTCAAGAAGAACGGCAAGCAAGTTGCTACTCGAGTGAAGAAGCCCAAGTCTGGACCTAAGCCTGAGACTAAGTGCTTTTGCTACAATGGAACTGGTCACTGGAAGCGGAACTACCCCAAGTATTTGGCGGATAAGAAGGATGGCAAAGTGAACAAAGGTATATTTGATATACAGATTATTGATGTGTATTTTACTAGTGTTCGTAGCAACCCTCGGTATTTGATACTTGGTTCGGTTGCTAAGAGTAGTAACTCAAACAGGAGTTGCGAATGAAGCGAAACTAGTTGAAGGGAAGTGACGATGAGTGTTGGAAATAGTTCCAAAATTGATATGATCATCATCACACACTCCCTATATTTTCGAGATTAGTGTTAAAAGCCAAATAAATGTTATTTAGCGCTTATGCTGAGCATGAATATGATTTGATCATGTTTATTGCGATACGGTTATTCATTTGAAGTTTAAAGAATAATTGTTATTCTGTTTACATGAATAAGACCTTCGATGGTTATGCACCCAATGAAAATAGTTTGTTGGATCTCGATCGTAATGATACACATATTCATAATATTGATGCCAAAAGATGCAAAGTTAATAATGATAGTGCAACTTATTTGTGGCATCGCCGCTTAGGTCATATTGGTGTAAAACACATGAAGAAACTCCATGTCTGATGGACTTTCGAATCACTTGGTTATGAATCATTTGATGCTTGCGAACCGTGCTGTTTGGGCAAGATGACTAAAACTCCGTTCTCGGAACAATGGAACAAGCTCTTGACTTATTGGAAATAATACATACCTATGTATGCGATCCAATGAGTGTTGATGCTCGTGGCAAGTATCGTTATTTTCTGACCTTCACAAGATGATTTGAGCAGATATGGGTATATCTACTTGATGAAACATAAGTCTGAAATAGTTGAAAGGTTCAAAGAATTTCAGAGTGAAGTGGAAAATCATCGTAACAAGAAAATAAAGTTTCGCGATCTGATCGTGGAGATGAATATTTGAGTTACGAGTTTGGTCTTCAATGAAAACAATGTGGAATAGTTTCACAGCTCACGCCACCTGGAACACCACAACGTTATGGTGTGTCCGAACGTCAGAATCCGTACTTTATTATGATATGGTGCGATCTATGATGTATCTTACCGATTTACCACTATCATTTTGGGGTTATACATTAGAGACAGCTGCATTCATGTTTAATAGGGCACCATCTAAACCGCTGAGATGACACCGATGAACTATGGTTTAGCGATAAACCTAAACTGTCGTTTCTTAAAGTTTGAGTTGTGATGCTTATGTGAAAAGTTTTCACCGATAAGCTCTAACCCAAATCGGAGAAGTGCGTCTTCATAGAATACCCAAAGGTGACTATTGGGTACACCTTCTATCACAGATCCGAAGGCAAGTTTTTCGTTGTTAAGATGGATCCTTTCTAGAGAAGAAGTTTCTCTCGAAAGAAGTGAGTGGGAGGAAAGTAGAACTTGATGAGGTAATTGTACCTTCTCCCTTATTGGAAAGTAGTTCATCACGAAATCAGTTCGATGATTCCTACACCAATTAGTGAGGAAGTTAACGATGATGATCATAAAACTTCAGATCAAGTTGCTGCCAAACCTCGAGGTCTTCCAGAGTAAAATCCGCACAGAGTGGTACGGTAATCATGTTCGGAAGTCATGTTACTAGACCATGATGAACCTACGGACTATGAGGAAGCGATGATGAGCCCAGATTCGCGAAATGGCTTGAGGCCATGAAATCTGAGATAGGATCCATGTATGAGAACAAAGTATGGACTTTGATTGACTTGCTCGATGATCAGCAAGCCATGTTAAATAAATGGATCTTCAAGAGGAAGACGGGCACGATAGTAGTGTTACTATCTACAAAGCTCGACTTGTTGCAAAAGGTTTTCGACAAGTTCAATGTGTTGAATACGATGAGATTTTCTCACTGTAACGATGCTTAAGTCTGTCGAATCATGTTAGCAATTGCCACATTTTATGAAATCTGGCAAATGGATGTCAAAACAGCATTCCTTAATGGATTCATTAAAGAAGAGTTGCATATGATGCAACCAGAAGGTTTTGTCAATCCTAAAGGAGCTAACAAAATGTGCAAGCTTCAGCAATCCATCTATGGACTGGTGCAAGCATCTCGGAGTTGAATAAACGCTTTGATAATGTGATCAAAGATATGGTTTTATCATGCACTTTTGGAGAAGCCTCGTATTTACAAGAAAGTGAGTGGGAGCACTACAACATTTCGATAAGTATATGTGAATGACATATTGTTGATCGGAAATGATGTAGAATTATTCTACAAAGCATAAAGGAGTATTTGAAAGGAGTTTTTCAAATAAGGACCTCGTGAAGCTGCTTACATATTGAGCATCAAGATCTATAGAGATAGATCAAGACGCTTGATAAGTTTTTCAATGAATACATACCTTGACAAGATTTTGAAGTAGTTCAAAATGGAACAGTCAAAGAAAGAGTTCTTGCCTGTGTTACAAGGTGCGAGATTGAGTAAGACTCAAAACCCGACCACGGCAGAAGATAGAAAAAGAATGAAAGTCATTCCCTATGCATCAGCCATAGGTTCTATAAAGTATGTCATGTTGTGTACTGATCTATTGCATACCCTACCACTAAGCTTGGCAAGGAGTGCAATAGTGATCTAGGAGTAGATCAATGGACAGCGGTCAAAATTATCCTTAGTAGAATAAGGATATGTTTCTCGATTATGGAAGTGAAAAAGGTTCGTCGTAAAGGGTTACGCCGATGCAAGTTTTAACACTAATCTAGATGACTCGAGTCTCAATCTGGATACATATTGAAAGTGGGAGCAATTAGCTAGAGTAGCTCCGCAAGAGCATTGTAGACATAGAAATTTGCAAAATACTTACGGCTCGAATGTGATAGACCCGCTGACTAAAATTATCTCACAAGCAAAACATGATCACACCTTAGTACTCTTTGGGTGTTAATCACATAGCGATGTGAACTAGATTATCGACTCTAGTAAACCCTTTGGGTGTTGGTCACATGTCGATGTGAACTATGGGTGTTAACCACATATAGATGTGAACTATTGATGTTAAATCACATGGCGATGTGAACTAGATTATTGACTCTAGTGCAAGTGGGAGATGAAGGAAATATGCCCTAGAGGCAATAATAAAGTTATTATTTATTTCCTTATATCATGATAAATGTTTATTATTCATGCTAGAATTGTATTAACGGAAACATAATACATGTGTGAATACATAGACAAACAGAGTGTCACTAGTATGCCTCTATTAGACTAGCTTGTTAATCAAAGATGGTTGAGTTTCCTAACCATAGACAAAGGAGTTGTCATTTGATTAACAAGGTCACATCATTGGTTGAATGATCTGATTGACATGACCCATTCCATTAGCTTAGCACTTGATCGCTTAGTATGTTGCTATTGCTTTTATCCATGACTTATACATGTTCCTATAACTATGCGATTATGCAACTCCTGTTTACGGAGGAACACTTTGGTACTACCAAACGTCACAACGTGAATCGGGTGATTATAAAGGAGTACTACAGGTGTCTCCAAAGGCAGATGTTGGGTTGGCGATTTGAGATTAGGATTTGTCACTCCGATTGTCGGAGAGGTATCTCTGGCCCTCACGGTAATGCACATCATTATAAGCCTTGCAAGCAATGTGACCAATGAGTTGGTTACGGATGATGCATTACTGAACGAGTAAAGAGACTTGCCGGTGACGAGATTGAACTAGGTATTGATACCGACGATCGAATCTCGGGCAAGTAACATACCGATGACAAAGGGAACAACGATGTTGTTATGCGGTTTGACCGATAAAGATCTTAAGAGAATATGTAGGAGCCAATATGGGCATCCAGGTCCCGCTTATTGGTTATTGACCAAGAATAGTTCTAGGTCATGTCTACATAGTTCTCGAACCCGTAGGGTCCGCACGCTTAAGGTTCGATGGCGATGCTTATATTATGAGTTTATGAGTTTTGATGTACCGAAGGAGTTCGGAGTCCCGGATAAGATCGGGGACATGACGAGGAGTCTCAAATGGTCGAGACGTAAAGATCGATATATTGGACGACTATATTCAGAGTTCGAAAGGTTCCGAGTGATTCGGTATTTTTCGAGTACCGAGAGTTACGGGAATACGTATTGGGCCTTATTGGGCCATACGGGAAAGAAGGAAAAGGGCCTCAAGGGTGGCCGCACCCTTCCTTGGTCTGGTCCGAATCGGACTAGGGAAGGGGCGCCTTCCTTCCTCCTTCTCCTTTCTCTTCCCTTTCCTTCTCTCCTACTCCTACTACATGGAAGGGTTCCTAGTTGGACTAGAAAGGGGAATCCTACTCCGGTGGGAGTAGGACTCCCCTAGGGCGCGCATAGAGAGGGCCGCCCTCCCTCCTCCACTCCTTTATATACGGGGCAGGGGCACCCCATGGACACGCAAGTTGATCTACGGATCGTTCCTTAGCCGTGTGCGGTGCCCCCTCCACCATATTCCACTTCGGTCATATCGTCATGAGCTTAGGCGAAGCCCCGCGCCGAGAAGTCATATCGTCATGAGCTTAGGCGAAGCCCCGCGCCGTGGAGCATCATCATCGCCACCATGCCGTCGTCGACGGAACTCATCCCGATACTTTGCTGGATCGGAGTCCGGGATTGTCATCGAGCTGAACGTGTGCGTAACTCGGAGGCGCCGACGCTCGGTGCTTGGATCGGTCGGATCGTGAAGACGACGACTACATCAACCGATTGTTATAACGCTTCGCCGGGTCTCACGAGGGTGCGTGAGACAACACTCTCCCCCTCTTGCTATGCATCACCATGATCTTGCGTGTGCGTAGGAAATTTTTTGAAATTACTACGTTCCCCGTCAAAAATTGGAATCAATGAGAAATAATACTTGAAGAAGAACTCATAAGAAGTAAGATGGTTCTGTGATAATATCGAGATACCACGGGGTAATACTCGAAGGTAGATCATAATAGAGGTTGCAGAGGTGTATTGATTTGCAAAAGACAAGTGCTTTAACTTGTCCGAGAAATGGAATCAAGGAGAAAATATGGTCGGAACCACGATTGCAAAGGATCAATTCACAGACACCAAATGATATTATATCAAGGAAATAGTTATTATTACAAGAAGCTTCCATGATAGGATCTACATCGTGTCCATGGGCATGAACACAAAGTTCAAGGTCGAGTCCCACTTCTGCAATGCGAGACCATTGATTCACTGCTCTAATAAAAATGATTTCAGTGTGAAAACCTACCAGGTGAATTACAAGAGGAGTATGACCCATGAAAACTTTTGGGGTCACACAAATTAAGGAAGGTATATGGGCAACCCATCGGGGCCTCTTAGAAACATATACCACAAACTTTAGTGGTAAATAACTCAAGCTCGGAAGCAGAGCATGTTTGACCAAAGGAGAGGATACAAATTACCAAAGGCATTATGTATCAGGGAGAATTCACAAGGCGATAAAATATGAATGTCGAATAATAATCCCACAAAGGATTTGACGGTACAATCAGAAGCAGACGCTCTGATTAAGAATGGATAAGTTGGATAGACTTAGGGGTACAATCGACGGCAATTTGGTTTGTCGAGAACCAGCTCATGTTCAAATGACATCTGAGATGGAAGGATGAATTCTAGGATTCATCTGAGGGTTGCGAGCATTCGCAACTTATTGAATTAAGGGACTCAAAAATGATAGTGACAAAGGATACTAATGAATATTTCTAGTCATATGGGACGCAACCATAAATGCCAGTAGACAAGTATTTTCAGAGCAATAACGAACAGAGGATTATCGGAAGATCAGATAGTATTTCCATGTATCTTGTGAATCATATGAACAACAAGGAAAGAACGGATAATCGGTAAGTGCGAGGAGTTATCCGTAGGGGGTATTCACGTGGCAAGAGCTGCAAGGCAGTAGGCACAAAGTGTTCTCGGAACAATGCGAGAATTTCGGGGGTATCTTGCCATAACAAGATCAACGGCGAGTGCACGTGGTTATCCATGGGGGCTTATCGATGGAAGGGGATTGCAGTAGCGATGGCACAAAGTCTCGAGAGAACATCGGAGAGTATCTTCAGAATCTTCCGGTGAAGCAGACCATCATCTGGAATGAAGGGGCTCTCCAGATGGTAGTGATCACGTGATCCTAATTTTAGAGTTAGCAAAATTCATTTACCCCGAATAGAAGAGGGATCAAAGTCCCAGAGTATAGACAAGGAATAAAAGATCCTAATACCATCCAATGGCGACGTGGGCCCATGGGCCGCACAGCCATGTTAGTAAAATTTTTGTCAAGTCTAGACTCGAGTTCGGCCAAGGACTGTGGAAGGAGGATTCCTATAGGCAGTCGGCTCTGATACCAACTTGTGACGCCCCCGATTCAATTATACACTAATCATGCATGCAAACGTGTACGATCAAGATCAGGGACTCACGGGAAGATATCACAACACAACTCTAGGACATAAATAAGTTATACAAGCATCATAATACAAGCCAGGGGCCTCGAGGGATCGAATACAAGTGCCCGATCATAGACGAGTCACCGGAAGCAACAATATCTGAGTACAGACATAAGTAAACAAGTTTTCCTTAAGAAGGATAGCACAAACTGGGATACAGATCGAAAGAGGAGCAGGCCTCCTTCCTGGGATCCTCCTAAACTACTCCTAGTCGTCGTCAGCGGGCTGCACGTAGTAGTAGGCACCGCCGGTGTAGTAGGAGTCATCGTCGACGGTGGCGTCTGTCTCCTGGGCTCAGACATCTGGTTGCAACAACCAGGTAGAAGGGAAGGGGGAAAAGGGGGAGAAAAGCAACCGTGAGTACTCATCCAAAGTACTCGCAAGCAAGGATCTACACTACATATGCATGGGTATATGTGTAAAGGGCAATATTGGTGGACTGAACTGCAGAATGCCAGAATAAGAGGGGGATAGCTAGTCCTGTCGAAGACTACGCTTCTTGCAGCCTCCGTCTTGCAGCATGTAGAAGAGAGTAGATTGAAGTCCTCCAAGTAGCATCATATAGCATACTCCTACCCGGTGATCCTCTCCTCGTAGCCCTGTTAGAGAGCGACCACCGGGTTGTATCTGGTACTTGGAAGGGTGAATTTTATTAAGTATCCGGTTCTAGTTGTCATAAGGTCAAGGTACAACTCCAAGTCGTCCTGTTACCGAAGATCACGGGTATTCGAATAGATTAACTTCCCTGCAGGGGTGCACCAGATAACCCAACACGCTTGATCCCATTTGGTCGGACAAACTTTTCTGGGTCATGCCCGGCCGCGGAACATCAACACGTCGCAGCCCCACGTAGGCCAACAGAGAGGTCAGCACGTCGGTCTAAACCTAAGCGCCACGAAGTGTCCGGGCCCATCGCCTTAGCACACCTGCACGCTGCCTAGCAGCGCTCAAGTCCAATCCGTGGCGCCGCCGTCGCCGACGCCACGAAGGCTTGGTGATACCATGACACCGAGTGCCCATATCTTTCCCACGTAGTTGGTTAGTGCGTATAGACCAAATGGCCAGACTCGGATCAAATACCAAGATCTCGTTAAGCCTGTTAATGATGTAACCGCGGACACCGACCAGGGCAAGGCCCACCTCTCACCCAGGCGGTCTCAACCTGCCCTGTCGCTCCGCCACAAAGATCCACATAGAGGGCCGTTGGGACAAAGGTCCTTTCAGCCCCCAATCCGTGAATCACTCACGGGTGCTCCACGAGCCCACCCGACTTTAGTCACCACATGTATCATGTATAAAGTATATAGCATATACCCATGATCACCTCCCGAAGTGATCACGGCCCAGTAGTATAGCATGGCAGACGGACAAGAATGTATGGCCACTGATGGAATACTAGCATCCTATACTAAGCATGTAGGATTGCAGGTAAAGGTAACAACAGTAGTAGAAAGGACAGGCTATGCATCAGGATAGGAATAACGGAAAGCAGTAACATGCTACACTACTCTAATGCAAGTAGTATAGAGAAGAATAGGCGATATCTGGTGATCAAGGGCGGGGGGCTTGCCTGGAAGCTCAGCCGAAAAGGAGGGGTTGTCAACACCGTAGTCGAACGGGCAGCAGAAACATCGATATCGTAGTCTACCGGAGGGAATAGGGGGAAGAAACAGTAGATACAATGCAAACATAATCATGATAATGCATGACATGACAATGAGCGTTGCTAGGGGTGCCCAAACGCGGTAGTAGGTGATACCGGCGAAGGGGGGAAACATCCGGGAAAGTATCCCTGGTGTTTTGCGTTTCCGGACAGATGAACCGGAGGGGGAAAGTTGCGTGTTCTATATGTTAGAGATGTGTGGCGGACAAACAGGCTGCGTATCCGGAATCGTCTCGTCGTTCTGAGCAACTTTCATGTACAAAGTTTTTTCATCCGAGCTACGGTTTATTTTATATTAATTTTAAAAGATTTACTTTTTTGGGGATTATTTTGATTTAAATAATTCAAAAATAATTATTGCGTCATCATGACATTAGCAAGATGTCAGCGGTCACATTTGACCATTGACCGGTCAACTGACAGGTGAATCCCGTCTCGCATGGTCACAGTTTTAGTTAGGCAAAACTAATTAACTAATCTGGTAATTAGAGTTAATTAAACAGGATTAGTTAGTTTAATTAATTAATTTAGTTTTTTTATTTTTTCTTCTGTTGTTTTCCTTTATTTTAACAGGGGCTGGGCCCTCTTGTCAGAGACCCAGCCCAACCGGGGCGGTTGAGCAGGTAAACGGGCGCAGGGCAGGCGCCGCTGAATCGGGCGCGCGGCAGCTGCTGGCGGCGCGCCGTATGGAGAGGCGAGCGGGCGATAAGGTGGGCGAGGCTCCGGGCGCGGCCGGGCGGCCGACGCGGGCGGGCGCCGAGAACTGGCGGCGAGGGGCGGCGACCAGGAGAGGGCCGCGACGTAGAGTGGCAGAGGGCGGCGGGTGTAGCGGCAGCCAACATCAGCGGCGGGAAGGCAGCAACATATAGCAGCAGCAGAAGGGGCAGCAGGAGGCGGCCAGGAGTGGTGGGGGCGGGAACGGGACGGCCAGGAGGCGCGGGAGCGCGCCACGGACGGTGAGGCGCCGGGAGCCAAGCTTCGGCTATGGCGAACACGGATGAGCACAGGAGCGGTGGTAAAACGATACAGATCGAAGCGATAAGCAAGGGAATCAGTCGAGGGGCTCACCCCGGTGCTTGTGGACAATGTAGGGAGGTCGGGGAAGCGCTCGAGAAGGTGCGGGGGTGCTCGGAGATGCTCGGGGTGGCCGGTGGTGTAGACTGACGAGGGGGCGACGACGGTCGTGGCCGTTCTTGGTGATGTGGGCCTCGGCCATCCGAGGGAGGGGGCATTCGCGCTGTAGAGGCGTCGAAGCACACGGTGACGCGCGTCATCCGAGGGGGGGGGTCGGAGCAGGGGTCCGGCGCCGGGTCCGTTCTCTCCTTCCCGATCCAGAACGGGGTCGAGAGGTGGGGGAAGAGATGTGGGAGAGTGGGAGGGCGAGTGGGAGGAGTGGGGTCTCGCTAGCTAGGGTTCGGTCGCCCGAGGGGATAAGGGGGGTGGGGTGGGCTAGCCTGGTGGCCTAGATGCCCGGTTGGGCCGAATGGCCCAGGGTGAGGGGGGTTTGGTTTTTGTTTTGTTTTGTTTTATTCTATTTTGTAATATCTTTTCCTTTTTATTTATTTTATTTTCTGTTTTAAATTATTTTAAATTATCTAGGAATTTTATAAAAATGTGTTTATTACACCATATTTAATTATGCAAAATATGGCACCTCCCGAACAATTTTGTTTTAAATTTTGAAAAACTTTTATTGTTGACATTAATTTGAATTTAAATTTTGAAAGGGTTTTGAATCATCGCACGGTTAACAACAGTAACTGTGGTGACGTGGCACCATTAGCATGGGATTACTGTAGCTTAATTACCCGGGTGTTACACTCGTCCTCCTCCGCTTCCTCCTCTTCGTCTTCCGAAGAAGGATGGTCGCTGGAGTCTTCGGATTTCGCGTCCGAAGCATCGTGATGACGGAGGCCACCCCGGGTCTTTTTGACCTTCTTGGAGGCCTCTTTCTTTGGCACCTCGTAGGGCGCTGGGACCAGCATCTTCGTCAGAAGAGGTCCGGCTGGTTCCTCCGGCAGCGGGGCCGGACAATGTATCCGCTCCATCTTTTTTATCCATCCCCGGGGTTGTGATAAAGCATGATAAAAGTGTCTTCCTCAGGACACGCCAACTGAAGCATAGATGGATAGAGCATAACAATAACTTACCGGGCTTGCAGAATGGGATAATTGATACCCACGGTCCTCGGAGGAGCCCGGCCATGATTTGCCGGACTTAAAGAGCACCTTCCAAATATCCTTTGGGGAGGAATCATAGAGCTCCCGAAGGGTCTGGTTCTCGGTTTGGTCGTACTCCCACAAATTGTAGGGTCGGCGCTGGCAAGGGAGAACCAGGCGAACTAACATCACCTGGACTACATCGACGAGTTTGACGTCCTTGTTGACCACACTCTGAACGCGCGTTTGCAGCAGTGATAGCTCATCGGACGAGGACCAGTTCAGGCCCTTCTTGGGCCAGAACGTGAGCCGCAGTGGGGCACCGGATCTGAACTCGGGAGCCGCAGCCCACTTTTTGCCGCGCGGTTCGGTGATATAGAACCATTGCTGCTGCCACTCCTTGACGGAGTTGTTGAAGGCATCCGTTGGCCAAACGACCTTGGGCATCTTGCTCACCATGGCACCCCCGCACTCGGCGTGCTCGCCACTCACCACCTTGGGCTTCACATTGAAAATCTTCAGCCACAGGCCGAAGTGAGGCGAAATCCGGAGAAAAGCCTCACACACGATGATGAACGTCGAGATGTTAAGGAAGGAATTGGGGGAAAGATCATGAAAATCAATCCCATAATAATACATGACTCCGCGAACAAATGGGTGAAGGGGAAACCCGGGCCCGCGGACAAAATGAGGAAGAAACACGACTCTCTCATGGGGCTCCGGAGTAGGGACGATCTGTCCCGCCGGTGGGAGACGGTGGCCGATCTTCTTGTCCAGGTACCCGGCCTCTTGGAGCCTCTTGATATCCTTCTCCTGGAAAGTAGAGGCCATCCATTTGCCTCCTGCTCTTGATCCGGACATCTTTGGGAAAAACCTCTCTTCGATGGAGAAGAAGGGTGCTTGGGCGGAAGGAGAAGGCGTGGGTAAAGAGCAGGAGACCTTATCTCTTTATAGAAACGGTAAAAGCTTTTTGCGCCTCCCCACTTGCCTGGTGAAACCCGCTCGTTCTCCACTCGCCACAATTAGCGGTGCGGTTGGGTTACCCATACCCGTATTGATGAGAATCCCACAATAAGGGGACATGATCTCTGCTACGGCAAAACATGCAGAGAAAACCGCCTCGCGATATGCGCTGAGGCTGGTGGTGGGAAAATGGTTCGAATAATGACCCGACCATGGCGACATGTCACGTTCTCTAAAAATTGCCAGCTGATCAGATTTATGTTATGCCCCCTGCGGTGGCATGTGAAGATCATTTTGTAGATCCGGACACGGTCCAAGTGTTCAAAAAAATAATTTGGAGTGTTCGGTGATGGAACCCGCCTTGCAATGCCGAAGACAAGACTACGCGCCGGATTCATCGTCATTGAAGCCTGGTTCAGGGGCAACTGAGGGAGTCCTGGATTATGGGGTATCCGGACAGCCGGACTATATACATTGTCCAGACTATTTGACCGTGAAGATACAAGACTCAAGACTCCGTCCCGTGTCCGAATGGGATCTCCTTTGCGTGGAAGACAAGCTTGGCGATCTGGATAATATATTTCCTTCCTTGTAACCGACTCCATGTAAACCCTAGCCCTCTCCGATGTCTATATAAAGCGGAGAGGATGGTCCTTAGAAGGCCGATCACAATCATAATCATCATAGGTTAGCTTCTAGGGTTTAGCCTCTACGATCTCGTGGTAGATCTACTCTTGTACTACTCATATAATCAATATTAATCAAGCAGGAAGTAGGGTTTTACCTCCATCGAGAGGGCCCAAACCTGGGTAAACATTGTGTCCCTTGCTTTTTGTTACCATCAGCCTAAGACGCACAGATCAGGACCCCCTACCCGAGAGCCGTCGATTTTGACACCGACACCCGCTACATCGAGTTCCTGCGGGAGGAGGAGGAGCGCCTCGTCGAGCACTCAAAGAGCCTTACTGCAGCCGTGGCCGCAGCACACGTCGACACAGAGGCGAGGAATCAGGAGATATACGAGCAGTCCGGCCGCTTCGAGATGGATCGTCTGGAGCGGCAGTGGGTGTTCGAGCTGGAGACCTTCGCTGAACGTGCAAAACGGCAGGCAACGTATTCCATTTCTCCGTCTCGTCGGTAGGCTCCTCCTCCTCCTCTGCCTCTCACTGAGCGTGCTCAGCAGAGGGGAGACTGCCGGAAATAGCACAAAGCCCCTTTGTGGAGTAGTATTTAGGGGCTATTTTGTTCAGTTCATCTGACTATCGATGTGTGGATGGACTACGTACTTAAAATTAGCTAGTATATATAATTGAACTAGCTATTTCAGTACGTGGTTGGCAACAATTGGGAGAAGTTTGGTCGGTTTAGCTATCGAGTTGAACTAGCTATTTTTTTATAAATTAAGAACGACTACTTAACCTATGAATGAAATATATGCTTAATTAGAGAATTTTAGTTGCAAAAATTACATAGTGGTAATGATTTCTAGCTGCATATTTTGGAAAATCACAGTGTTACTAGGATTGACAAATGGCAACGTTACTAGATCAACAAATGTAAATCTTTCCAGTTTGACAAGTGGCAACATACCAAATATGACAGATGCTAATCTTACCAAATTGTTTGTACGTGGTTGCACAGGGTCATCCAGAACAACCGTTTGCGTTCAAGGGATGCACAAATCCTGCGCTGCACTCACTTTACATATGGATGTTCTATCTAAATTGTTTGCGAACAAGAGCTGCAGAAATCCTGCTCGGCACATTTCAGTCAAGGTCAAGCAGCTGTCCACACAGCACCTCCTACAGCCATTAAAACCAAGACACATGGCGTCACGTGAATGGTTAACAAAATTTTGGATTTACTAGAATTTAAAAACCGGGCATTACAATGTTTTGCCGGCAATCAACGTGCACTGGTATTTGAAATTCATGCCCATTTCATGCATGGGACCTAAGCATGAACCCAAGGACATAGATTTGATTTTTCAACCAATTTATATGCACTGGAGCATGTGCATGTAGTTCAAATTTGAATTATGCACATAAATGCATTGAAAACTCAGTTAATGCATAAAAATGTCCCAAATAAAACCCCAAAAATTCACAAAAATTCACACAACACTCCAGTTGTTCTATGTTGACACGAGAAAAAAAATTTGAAAGCAATAAGAGGCAATGGATATCATTTCATCCCCAAAGGTGGGACGTCCCCTACCGAAAGCCATCATGCTTGTTCTGAGAAGCTCCGGTTTGTGAGAAGCATATACCCAAACCTGCCCCAAATGGGACAAAATTTGTACCACGACATGTTGATGCCGCTTCATGATAGCATGCCAAGTTTCATGAATTTCAGATGAGTTTTGGATTTAGTAGAATTTAAAAACCAGGCATCTCAATGTTTTGCCGGCAATCAACGGTGCCCTGTGCTACCTCTTGAGCTTGCGTTGGATTTCCCCGAAGAGGAGAGGATAATGCAACAGAGTAGCGTAAGTATTTAGTAACATCGCAAATTTCCAATTTGGAATGTTATACATAGATCATCATTGCATATCATAATTTTTGCATTTTGGCTTGATCCTAGAAATTTCACACAACTCAAGGACCCACGGAGAGAGTTGGAGATTTCGTTATTTTCATATTTGAGTTTTCTCAAATTTTGAAAATAGGATCATTTGATTTTATTTATTTTATCTTCAATTATTTCTATTATAAAAATATGAGAGAGGGAATAAAATGACTTTCCCAAAATAAAGAAATATTGAAGGTTTAATAAAAAAATCAAATAAGATTTTATTTTGGATTTTATTGCTATTTTATTTGAATTTAGGAAAAATTGCACGTTTTAAAAACTGCATCTTAGGGCCAAGAAAATGTTCACCTTGTTTTAAATATTTTATTTAGGCGGTGAAAATTTATTTTGGCATTTTTAGAGTTTTATTTTATTTTCTAGAATTTTGTTCTTGTTTCGGCGGAAATCTGTTTAAAAAAACGCCCCCGCACCCGACTGGGCCGAAGTCCCAGCCAGGCCGGCCCGCTCGCCCGCCGTCTCCCTCTCCGGATCGGGACCGGAGTCCCGATCGCCGCCGCTGCCCGAGTCCAGGAGGACGCCGCCTCCCCGCCCCCTCCCGCAAGCCACCGCCGCCGCCTCTCCCCCTCCTTTAAAAGGCCGACCCAGGCCCCCCTGGAGCCCCAAGCCGCAGCCCGCCATCGCAATCCACCGCCCGCAGCCACCGCCCGCCGCCTTAGCGCCACCGCCGACGCCGCCTTGCGCCCTGCAGCCTCGCGGAGCCCGAGCCAAGGTAGCCGCGCCGTCCGCCGCCGGTTTTCGGAGAAAAACCGATCCGGTTTTTTTTCTGAATACCCTAGGTTTTATATTTTGTTAGATCGGTTTTTTTCTGGTTTATTTATTTAGCGAGCGTTCGCTCGTTCGTTCGTTTTCACGAACGATTTTTGTTGTTTAGCCACAGACAGCGAACGTCCGTTCGTTAGCCTGTTCTCCGTATTTCTTTTTCTTGGATTTTTCGCGATTATTTCTGATCGCGATTTCTAATATGTTCTTCGTTCTAGTATAGCTTTTCGCTCGTTTATCAGAATCAAGCGATTCAAGCGCCTAGAGTTTCGTCTCGAAAGCCTCTTTCCGTTTAATCAACTCAAACAAGTTTTTGCTTCTGTAAAATTTGACTTAGTTCCAGATTAGTAAACGAAGCCTGTTTCTTTCGCCATTTGACTTTCTTTGCTTCGTTTGATTTGATTCTTTTTGCAAACCGGAGTTCTTAAGTTGAACTTTCTGGTTAGATCCCTTATTTGAGTTTTACCTGTGCATTAGATGAGTACTTACTCTATGCTTGTTTGTTTGCAATAGAGTACCCGGAGTGCGCCGCTTGCTACTTTGAATCTCTTGGTTTCGCGGATCATCAGCAAGGCAAGTAACACTTTGATCATATCTCTTTCATACCCAGTTTTTATGCATTAGTTCCAATCCTCAAACATTGCATGATTAGGATCTAATTAAATTGTGGATTTTGGGAAAGTAGATGAGGTAGTACCTATTACCTGTTTTATTATCAAACCCTTGGGAGATACTTCTACGTTTGCTTATGCCATGCTATGCTAGTCGACGTGGATTGGGTAAGTGTATCCATGACAGATGTGAGGTTATTAATTAATGGTTTATTTAAGGTGGCAACTTTATTACACATCTGGGTGGATTGAGGTACCTGGGTATTCCAGGATTGCCTGTTTTTCTTTATGGACCGCCACCCAGGCTCAAAGGGATCATGAGATTATTCATGCTAGAAACTTCCGTGTGCAGCCACAAGCTACTATGGGCTCTAGCATAGTTGATTAAGTTCTGTGAACTCTTAGAGTGGTAGACTAGCAGATGTAGTGGGATGTAGGTGTAACGGTCGACCCGTTCATAAGGTGCTAGCGCTTCTGAAAGACTATGTCTCGGTCAACCGTTTCTCAAACACCATGTAGTGCGAGAATTCCAATGGAGGAGATCGAGTCTTGTGGGGAAAAGTGCGCAAACCTCTGCAGAGTTTATAAAACTAATCATGGTTAGCCGTGTCCCCGGTTATGGACATCTTGAGTATCTAGTACTTAGATTATCATGTGAATCTCATCATGTTACTTTAATTAATATTGTTGGGTTTTAATGGTCATGCTTAATTGGGATTGAGAATGATGTCAACCATTCTCAACGTTTAACAACCACCATGAGAGTTAAATAAAATTTATTCCTTTGCCATACGAAAAAATTGGCTTTACGCAAAACTGTAACCATAGAGCCGTCCACCAGCCATATATGCATGTAGTATAGTTTGTTTCTGTTCATTATTCTCTATGTGTTACATTGCAAGCATATTCCATGTGCTGACCCGTTTTCGGGCTGCAACGTTCATGTTGCAGACTTTTCGGACGACGAGTAAGGTGCCTTAGGCCGTGGTTCTATACTCAGTGATGCCGTTGGAGTTGACGGACTCGCTTATCTTCCAAGCCTTCCGCTGTTATTGTTATTAGATGGCCTTAAGCCATATTTATTGTAACAAGTTCTCTTTTGAGGCATTGAATGTAGTAAGTGTGTGATTGCTACTCTGTTTTAAATCCTTCAAGTATTGTGCGTGTCAGCATTACTGATCCAGGGATGACACTGATGCACAGAGGTCAGACTGTTTGAGGTTTGGTCGCTACAAGATGGTATCAGAGCACATGCTGACTGTAGGACACGACCACTAAGTTAAAGCCCTAGATCACTACTCTTTCCTCTCATTTCTAACTCCTCATCTTTTCTACTCTTTTAGGATGGCGGATGCAAGGAACAAGTTCATGCAACCGGATGAAGATACACCCTTTGGACGTCACTTGATGGAAGTCACTAGATACCTGAACATAGGAGTACCAAGCTTCACAGGGACCTACAACGCCACTTTACCCGAAGAGGAGCGCTGGATGATTCAAGTTCAAGTTCCAGGAAGGACGTTCGCGCCAGTCACAGAGCCCATAGAGTTTTCCTTTGATGCACCAACCTGGAATCTAGGAAAGAGCATGGCAGCCCACATCACCATTGGACGTATTGGAGAAGTTTACCGCAATGATCTCAAGGATACTATCTACCAGATTTGTGGGCGCCGAGATGAGCAGTGGGAGATGATCAGCACTAGGAAGGATAGATCAATCGTAGCTTTTATTCAGGAGTTAAACTAGCACATACGACGCCAGGAGAACCAGATGTGCGCAGGCATGATGGATCTGCAGAAGGCCTAGACCAAGATCACGGAGCTAGAGGAGGAACTCAAGGCTACACGTGAAGATTATATGGAAGAAATCGAAGTGTTAGTGGAGAAGAATGACGACTTAACCAGGAAGCTAGGAGTTTTCATGGGAGACCCCGCACCAGGAAGAGAAGACGACGATTCCACTTGCGCGAATACCTATATCATCATCGACGACACCGACTCGGACCCAAAGGACAGCGATGATGACTATGTGGATGAAGCTGGAGCGGATATCATGGAGTCTTCACCGGAGAAGTTTTTCTAGTTGACCAGCATAACAGTAGTAGTATTTCCCCATGTATCTAGCTTAGTCCGAGAACTTTTGTAACGATAGATAGACCGTTGTATGCCTTTGTTTGAATTGATTGAAGTGAATTTGTTTGCATTTGTCACATGTGCACATGGGTAGTGTTTTTTCTCTAGACCTCATTCTAGTCTATATTCTCATCTTCTCTAAAAACCCTCAGATGCCTCTGAGACGCGACACCGGATTTGTTTTCCCACCAGAGATCACTCAGTTGATTGAGCAGCAGAATACTTTGATGCAAGCACTAGTATAGAACCAAGGAAACAACAACAACAACAACAACAACAACAACCCACCACCACCACCACCTGTTGACCAATTGACTCGTTTCTTGAGGCTGAATCCGCCGGTGTTTTCCAGTAGCACCAAGCCGATTGTTGCAGATGATTGGCTCTGCAAGGTTGGAAGGGAGCTGGCCACTGCAGGATGCACAGATGCGGAGAGAGTGTGTTTTGCCGCACATCAGCTTGATGGACCCATAGCATCATGGTGGGAGAATTACACAGCCACACACCCTATTGACACTGTCACATGAGATCAGTTTCATCAAGCTTTCCGTACTGCCCACGTTTCAGCAGGAGCTATGGCCATGAAGAAGCGTGAGTTTCGCAACTTACGCCAAGGAGGACGCACTGTAGGCCAGTACGTGGAGGACTTTAGTAAGTTAGCACGTTATGCCCCAGATGACGTTGCTACAGATGCAGCTAAGCAGGAGAAGTTTCTGGAAGGACTGAATAATGAACTAAGCATGCAGTTGATGGTAGCAACTTTCAACAACTACCAGGAGTTGGTAGATCGTGCTCTTATGATTGAAAGCAGCAACAGATTGAACACCGCAAGAGGAAGTATGGTCAAGGGAAGTACAATTCTGGAGCTCAGCAGAAGCTACGCTTTTCCCCGAAACCAGGAGGACAATTTCAGCATACCCATGGAGGAGGGAATACGCATAATCATAATGGCTCCAAGATGGTAATGGGAATGGAGGAAGCAACGGAAAAAACCGCACCAACCCGTCAACCCCAGCCAAGAGAGACCAGAGCCAAGTTACTTGCTTTAAGTGTCAGAAGACTGGACATTATGCCAATGAATGTCCTGAAGCCCAGAATGGAAATGGCAATGGAAGCTCTGGGAAGAAGCCGAACCCTTTCAACAGGGGACAGGTGAACCATGTTAACGTGGAAGAGGTTGAAGCCCAGCCAGATGCAGTAATAGGTAAGTTTTTGGTTAAGAAATTTACTGCAACCGTTCTTTTTGATACTGGTGCATCGCATTCATACATATCACGGGGATTTGTGGATAAGTATAAACTTCCCACGAAGGTTCTTAGAACACCTATGTTAGTAAGCTCACCAGGAGCGGAGTATATGGCTAGTCGAGGATGTTTTCAAGTGCCTTTGAGCATAGGTAGGCATGTTTTCTGTCGGATTTCGGGTTCCGGCAGACCCTTGAGGTTCGAACACTAGGGTGCACACGAAGATCTTTCCCCTACCGGCTCATGCGTGAATGGTTAGCGAGGGATCTAAACTACGAACGATGAACAACACAAGGGACACAAGGTTTATACTGGTTCGGGCCACCGTTGTGGTGTAATACCCTACTCCAGTGTGTGGTGTGGTGGATTGCCTCAGGGGCTGATGATGAACAGTACAAAGTAAGAACAACCTCGCGAGGGGCTGTTCTTGAGCTGGTGCGATGGACTGCTTGGGTGAGTCCAGTCGCTTCTCTCTCTTTCTCTCTCTCTCTTGTGAATATCTCCCCTCCTCTCACTCTGTGGTGGCTAGTCCTATTTATAGAGGGAGGCCCTGGGCCTCTTCCCAAATAATGAGTGGGAAGGGCGCCAACAATTGGCCATTTTGAAGGGGAACATCTAGTACACTTATCCTGACTAAAGTTGGTCTTCGGCTGCCAAAGACTCTGACGGTGCCGCCGTCCTAGGCTCCACGATGACCTCCTTCCTGCCGCTCTGCTAGTCTTGGTCTTGTTGCACGGAAGCGGCAACCTTTGCCTGATGCCTTGGCCTATGCTTGCCTCCTTTGCACCAAAGGGGAAATGAGGACACTGCGCAGGCCGGCGCCCGCCTGGCGCCCGCCTGGTCTCGATCGTCATGGCTTGTGTCACGGGGCACCCTCGTGAGGTACCCTGCCTTGATCTCTCCGCCTCCTCGTGAGCCTGCCTGACGAGGCTGCTCCTGAGGAAGGTTCCTGTCATCCGCCCATGAGGCTTGGCCCCGCGAGGGTCTTGAGCTTGAGTGATGAAGTGGGCGCGCTGGGCCCCCACTTGAGGCACGCCGCAGGCCGCAGGGAGGCAAGTCTGGGGACCCCCATTCCCAGAACGCCGACAGTAGCCCCCGGGCCCAAGGCGCGCCCGGACTTGGCTTAGCAGAGAAGCGAAGCGGCAAGTGCGAAGCGACGCGGGCCCAAACAGCCTGCGGCCTTGGGCGCTGCGTGGCGATTGATTGGTCGTGGGCGTCTCCACTTCCCCACGATTCCTCAGCAACTGCAGGACTTGACAAGTCCCTGCACGCAGAAATGGGTCATGACAAGTTCCTGCACGGTTGGCCTCCTCCGGCTATAAGTAAGGAACAACGCAAGCCCTTCCAGTACATCCCCTCTTGCTACTCCTTTCTATCCGTTGAAGAGGTTCTCGGCCGCGGAGAAGGGGAAGGCCCGCCAGGTTGGGCCTGACTCTCCCCCGGCCAAGCGCGGTCGAGGCCGTCCTCGCAAGCATCCTGTGGCTCCCGTAGTGGCTTCCCGTGGTCGTGGAGGCGATCCCCTGCGCGGCGATGGGTGCCAGGTTGTCGATGGGGGGCGTGCCGTGACTGCGCGACCCCCTAGGCCGTGCTTCCACTCGGCGGAGGTGCTACCGGAGTTCGCCGTGTGGTCGATGGAGCCGACCAGCACCTGGCTCCAGCTTCCGCGCTTCTTTCTGGGTGAACTTCCGGCCGGCGCTCCGGGCGGCCTCTGGCTTGAGGCGGACGGTTGTTGCAGCAGGGCCTCCTGGGCTTCGCTGGAGGTCTCCGTCGCCGGGAATGTGGCCCTGACCCGCGGCTGGCAAACATTTGCCCGCGCGCGTGGCCTGAGCCGGCGGTGCACCCTGCACTTCAAGTTCGACGGCGACGCCACCCTCTATGTGAGGGTGTTCGGAGAAGACGGTCGCCGTGCCGGGTGCTGCCCCGAAGACGATGACCGCGGCCGTGTACCCAGCCCCGGTGATGATTGGGATGAAGATGACAAAAGGCGCGCGGTCGGCGGGGCTCGGGGCTCGTCGAGCTTTGGTGGTTCTCCTTCGGATAGCAGCTCCTCCAGCGGTGGCCGCAACCAGCCCCCGTGCCGCCGCGCCCGCTTGAAGGGAGGTAGCTGGTCAGCACGCCTTTGCGCCTCGGTGAAGCACGAGGAGGAGTCTGACTGAGCTCCGGAGGCAGTACGAGCGTTCGCCGCGAGTTGGCGCCGAGCAAGTCGTGCCTATTTTGTTTTTCTCCCTTCCCTGCGCAAAGAGAAAGTAGCGTAGGGCCCCGTTGGGGCGTGCCGAACTGTTACTGTTAATTACCATGCTGTTTCCGCTATTTTCTGTGCCGTGCTTTTGTGCCGCATGCCCGTGTGTAGGAATTACTTAGCTCGGGGGGGGGGGGACCTGTCGCGGTCTTCGCTTCCCGAGGCCGAGGCCTCGTCGAACGCTTCATGTCCTGCAAGGATTAGACAGGAGGGGTAGCTTCCGGCCTCGGTTGTGGAGGCGACCGACCCAGGTCCTGTGTTCGCGTCGCGATGCCCGTGGGGCACCGACTAGGAGGGGTGCTCCCATAGTGGACCTGGATAGGAAAGCTTCAAACGACAAGGGCAGAAAATACAGACGAGGGTGCCCGCGTTTTTCGTTCGTGAGACTTGCGCGAGAGAAATCGAGGCAAGCAAGTGAAAAAGACGAAGAATCACAAGCCAAGGACGGGAACGACTTCAATAAAACTTCAAATAGGAACGAACAAGCCAACTGCAGAAAGCAAATGAAAAAGCCGCGTCCGGCACCTAATCTAGTCTTCAATGTCTTCTCACCAGCGCGGAGCTAAGTGCTGCCACTGGGCGTGGGAGGGAGCCCCCGAGGCCCGAGGGCGGCTCTCCGGAGACTCCGGGGCGTGTACAGCCCCACTCATCATTATGTGAGAGTGTCACAGGGCGGCGAGCTTCACAGGCACTGGGCCTTCTTCACAGGCTCCGGGCCTTTCTCGGGGAAATGAGCTTCACAGGCGTTTGCCTTCTTCACAGGCTCCGGGCCTTTCTCGGGAAAATGAGCTTCACAGGCTCCGGGCCTTTCTTGGGAAAATGAGCTTCACAGGCGTTTTCCTTCTTCATAGGCTCCGGGCCTTTCTCGGGAAAATGAGCTTCACAGGTGTTTGCCTTCTTCACAGGCTCCGGGCCTTTCTCAGGAAAATGAGCTTCACATGCGTTTGCCTTTTTAACAGGCTCCGGGCCTTTCTTCAAGGGTAGAACTTCCGGAGATGCTGGATGTTCCACGCGTTCGGGATGGGCACCTCCTCCCGAGTCTCCAAGCGTGCGGAGCCGGGCCTGGAAACATGAACAACCTTGAACGGGCCCTCCCACATGGGAGAGAGCTTGTGCAACCCTTCCCTGGAGAGGACCCGTCTGAGCACGAGGTCCCCTACCTCAAGAGTCCTGGGGCGGATGTTGCGGCAGTGGTATCGCCGCAACGCCTGTTGATACCTTGCCGCTCGCAGCGCGGCCTATCGATGATGTTCCTCCCCCAGCACGATATTCGTCCCCCGCATGGCGTCCTGCTGCGCCTCGTCGAACGCCAGGACCTGTGCGGAGCGACGCCTGACCTCGTGAGGGAGGACAGCTTCTGCTCCATAGACGAGGAAGAACGGGGTCTCGGCAGTCGGCTTGGCCGTGGTCGTGCGGATGGACCACAGCACGGACTGGAGCTCGTCATGCCAGCCCCTGCTGCAGGCCTCCAGCTTCTTCTTGAAGGTCCTGGTTTTGAGGCCCTTCAGGACCTCCGCGTTGGCTCGCTCGGCCTGGCCGTTACTCCGGGGGTGCGCCACCGAAGCGTAGCATATCTGTTGGTGAACTTGTCGGTGATGATGCAGCTACGAACTTGTCGGTGCGCCACCGAAGCGTAGCGAGGGATCTAAACTACGAACGATGAACAACACAAGGGACACAAGGTTTATACTGGTTCGGGCCACCGTTGTGGTGTAATACCCTACTCCAGTGTGTGGTGTGGTGGATTGCCTCAGGGGCTGATGATGAATAGTACAAAGGAAGAACAGCCTCGCGAGGGGCTGTTCTTGAGCTGGTGCGATGGACTGCTTGGGTGAGTCCAGTCGTTTCTCTCTCTCTCTCTCTCTCTCTCTCTCTCTCTCTCTCTCTCTTGTGAATATCTCCCTTCCTCTCTCTCTCTGTGGTGGCTAGTCCTATTTATAGAGGGAGGCCCTGGGCCTCTTCCCAAATAATGAGCAGGAAGGGTGCCAACAATTGGCCATTTTGAAGGGGAACATCTAGTATACATATCCTGACTAAAGTTGGTCTTCGGCTGCCAAAGACTCTGACAGTGACGCCGTCCTGGGCTCCACGATGACCTCCTTCCTGCCGCTCTGCTGGTCTTGGTCTTGTTGCACGGAAGCGGCAACCTTTGCCTGATGCCTTGGCCTGTGCTTGCCTCCTTTGCACCAAAGGGGAAATAAGGAAACTGCGCAGGCTGGCGCCCGATCGTCATGGCTTGCGTCACGGGGCACCCTCGTGAGGTACCCTTCCTTGATCTCTCAGCCTCCTCGTGAGCCTGCCTGACGAGGCTGCTCCTGAGGAAGGTTCTTGTCATCCGCCCCGCGAGGCTTGGCCCCTCGCGAGGGTCTTGAGCTTGAGCTGATGAAGCTGGGCCGCGCTGGGCCCCCACTTGAGCCACGACGCAGGCCGCAGGCAGACAAGTCTAGGGACCCCTGTCGGTGTCTAAACCGGTGGATCTCTGGTAGGGGGTCCCGAACTGTGCGTTTAGGCGGATGGTAACAGGAGACAAGGGACACGATGTTTTTACCCAGGTTCGGGCCCTCTCGATGGAGGTAAAACCGTACTCTTGCTTGATTAATTGATGATATGGGTAGTACAAGAGTAGATCTACCACGAGATCAGAGAGGCTAAACCCTAGAAGCTAGCCTATGGTATGATTGTTGTTCGTCCTACGGACTAAAACCCTCCGGTTTATATAGACATCGGAGAGGGCTAGGGTTACACAGAGTCGTTTACAATGGGAGGAGATCTACATATCCGTATCGCCAGGCTTGCCTTCCACGCCAAGGAAAGTCCCATCCGGACATGGGACGAAGTCTTCAATCTTGTGTCTTCATAGTCCAGGAGTCCGGCCAAAGGTTATAGTCCGGCTATCCGGACACCCCCTAATCCAGGACTCCCTCAGTGGCCCCCAAACCAGGCTGCAATGACAGTGAGTCCGGCGCGCAGATTGTCTTTGGTATTGCAAGGCGGGTTCTTCTCCAAATTCCGTGTACCTGTTGAATAGTGTCCGGCTCCTTGTGAATATTGCGCTCCTTGGCTTCCGCGCCCAATAATGGCCATCTTCCACGTGTCAAACGAATGCGAAAGCCAGGGTTTTTTACATTTACCCCCCCTAGCTGCACAAATGAGCTGTCTATTAAAGAGACGAGGATTTAGATCCAAATCACACCACCTTCCCTTTGCGAGCTTTCATCAGAGCACACCCGACAGAGATCCATTCCATCATGGCGGTCGTCGTGGCTCCTCCTCTCGCCTCCCAGTCCTCAACCTGGAGATTGGAAGAGATGTTCCATCCCTTTAGCGAGCTAGTGGCGCTCGGGCCAAGGGATTCCTCCTCCCGGCCTACATGGTCCCGGTTCGAGCCGGACTTGCCACCTATAATGGCAGAGAGCAAGCGGAGAGCGTCCCTAATCCCTCAAAAGGAGAGCGGGTATGCCTTATCCCTTATTTGATAAGAGGGCTCAGATTTCCAATTCAGCCGTTTCGCCGGGGGCTGCTGGAGTTCTATGGCCTCCAGCTGCACAACCATACGCCAGCCTCCATATTGCATATCGCGGGCTTCGTAGCCCTTTGCGAGCTATTTTTGGGCTGCGAGGCTCATTTCGCGTTGTGGAAGAAGCTGTTCTGCCTCGTGCCCCGTTCTCAGGAGGGGTCGATATATCAAGTGGGCGGAGCCGAACTATGGCGCATCACTGGGACCGTATATCTCTCCGGAACCCCAAAGAAGGCGTCCGAAGACTGGCCTTTAGAATGGTTTTATATAGAAGATGTCCCCTTGCCGGACCCTATTCGGATCGGCCTCCCTGAGTTCGATAATGCTCCTTTGAGGAATCGCCTAAGTTGGCGTCCACGGAGCCCTCAGAAGGAAAATGACAAGGACGTCCTTTACCTGATGAGCCGGATAAGGTTCTTAGCTCATTCCTGACTGACCATGATTGAGGTCACGGCGACATGCATTATACGGGGGTGCAGCCACTTCAGTATAGAGGCCACCCCATGTGGGATTTCAACGGGGAGGATGATGCCACCCGCTGCGGTCGTAAGGGGCTGGAATCGGTTGCCGCTCTGACGAAGATCTTGTCCGCATTGTACAAGGGATAAGAGGAGGAATTTCTCCGCGTCAATCCACAGGGCGGATTTTCTATGCACAATCCCCCAAACTGGGTAAGCGGACACTTCTTTTTGCCCATCCGTTCCATATTCCCGTGGTTAAGTATCTCATCTTGTGATTCCGACGTAGGAATTGCGCCAGGCCGTAAAGGATATAAACAACCCTCCTCCACAACTCGAGGATCCGGAACGGTCCCTCGATCCGGCCTCCCTTGAGGATCCAGACATATCCGTGGAGCTGATCGATGGGGTATTTTACCAACTGAGCATCGAGAATGTCGTGGTGGCTATTACAGCCGATTATCCTGGACTGCTCCCCGCCTCACAAGTAACCGAGACCGAAGTCCCAATACTTCGAAGATGATCCTTCCGTGCTTATTTTTAATCACCGTATACCAACGGTGTTTCGCAGGGGAGGATCTCAAGGCGGAATGCCGAGCCTGCGGCGACTAGCCAACAAGGGACCGCGAGGGCGGGCAGGCTAAAGACACGCGATCCGGGTTGAAGCACCGGCGCAGCGATAAAGAAGCGTCGCCTTATTCAAGGTATTATTCTTACGATGCATACTAATGCCCGTGCTCTTTTTAGGAAAAAGAGGGCTCGCGGACTATATCGAAGAGGTTGCAATTGCGCCTCCACCAGCCGGGCTCCAAAGCCGAGTCCGAAGCGAGGCGAACACGGCGTCGTCGGGCGCTCGCCCGACAGAGGATCGAACAGACTGTCCGCCACCAATTCCGTGGTGGAGAGTGCCATGAATCACAGGCGCCTTGAGACAGTTCTTCATAGCGCTTGTTTCTCCCAAGAGGCATTGGATGCCTTCAACTCGGGAGATCGTACCTCCGTGCCGCTCAAAATGGTCTAACGAGGCTACGGAGCAGTATGTAAAAGACATCTGGTGAGAAACTTTGATATATATATATATATATATATATATATATATATATATATATATATATATATATATATATATATATATATATATATATATATATATATATATATATATATATATATATCAAGAGTCTCGAGACTTGAAAAAGTTAGAATAACTGATTTAAGGATCATTTATTATCTGAGTTCTTCTGAGAGAGAATACCCTCTTGTCCCGGGAGCTGGAAGAGTGCAAAGCCCAACTTCAGGCCGCACTAGCCGTAGCAGGGGAGCTCAAGAAGACCCCCTCTGGTGTTATTTGCCTCAATTGATAAGTAGCATGTAGAGTGCGGCGTGTATGCAAGTCTGACAATAAAACTGCAGATGGCGTCGGATTAGATCCGTAGAAGCAGCAACTCCTACGCCAGCTAAAGGCTGGTGAGAGCGTGCTGACAAAGGTGAGGCAGGAGAAGAATGATCTCCAAGAGGCCAACACCCAGCTGGGCCTGGAACTAAAGGATGTTTGTGCCCAACTGCCGGACTCTGTTAAGGAGAATCGGCGGCTTCGACGCGGCATTTTTAGTAAGCGCTTGAATGAACTTTGAAAAAGAGTTCGGCGAGGAAGTCGACTAACAGAGTTATATGCTGAGGTCTGCTAACAGGTCGCCCTGCAGAGAAATGCCGGTTCTCGGGTGACCTTCTTCGAGCTCTTACAACTGCATCGAGCGAGTTGGCGGTGATGAAAGGTGTCGCCCAGGCCTTGTGGCAGTCTGTCTCCATGCCCGAAGGCCTTGGAGAGCTTGCAGAGAGGCTTAAGGGAGCGCGGCGGCGCTTCCGATTATGGAAGATATCGGCCTGCCATCAAGGCACCAGGGAGGCCTGGGCCATGGTGAAGACGCGACACATGAAGGCTGACCCAAACCACATGGCTGAGGTCGGACCTGTGGGGCCCGATGGGAAGGAGATCCCTGTGAGCTTAGTGTACGGCCAGGTAGAGTTGGCCGACAAATATTCCCAACAGGATTGTAAACTAGACAGCCTGTTGGATGGTATTGAAGAGGAATATACCCAGTCAAATTGACTATGTAATTTAAGATGACATGTAAAATGCCTTCTAGCCGGATTGTAGATCGTTTGTCATGGCGGACCTTTTCGCTTCAACCTCGGGACCCGATAGTTTGGAGTGTGTCCGAATACCCTCTCGGTTATGTAGGAACCAAGGCATGCGTGGAGACTAGGCGTAGGGGTCATTAGTGCTTGAACAAACAAGTGCCCAACTAGTTATGTTATATTACATGGTTAGTAAGAAACATCTTCCAGGGAGAATAGTTCTGTTAGGGGTTCCTTTCCCTGGGAGGCAATGCCCTAATGTGCATGTCCGGACTGCGAAAAAAGCAGAAAAGCATCTGGGGGCGGATAAATAAACAAGTGAGAAATCATCTTTAGTTCACCGACCGAATATTCCCTTAAGAATGCTAACTTTCGGCTTCACCCAGTCTAAGGTACACATCCGGCCGACCCGGCAGTAACAATCGCAGAGGTGCTCCCTTTACCGCCTAGCCGAACAATCGGGAACGTAGGGGTAAGCACAAGAGCCAGGCAACCTAGCTTGGCCAAAACTTAAGTCATATCGATGCATATAATGGTGAATAAAAGGTACATGCAGAAGTGTGACACATGTGTTGGGCATGAAGCCCGTATAAATAAGCTTCTGTTAAAGAAGCCCCCAGGTATAATGACCGCGGATAACGCGTCAATTGTGTGCGAACAATGCGTGAACGAGTCCTTAAAGGCTGTAAGAGAAAGGGAGGGAGAAGGAGAGAAATATAAGACAACTAGTATGTAAAAAATAGACAAAGGAAGGAGACGAACACAGAGTCCGGCGCTAGGCGTAGAATCTTCGGAGACGGGCTGCGTTCCATGGGTTCGGCTCGAGTCGGTTATCCGATGCATCTCGTAGACGGTATGCTCCACACCAGTCAGGACTTGGTCAATAAAAAAGGGACCTTCCCATTTGGGCTTGAGTTTGTCCTTTTTCTTGTCCAGTAGGCGTAGAACTAACTCGACAACATTGTAAGTTTTGGCCCGTACTTCTCTGCTTTGGTATCTTCGAGCCCGCTGTTGATAGAATGCGGAACGGGCTTGTGCCACGTCACGCTCCTCCTCCAAGGCGTCCAAACTGTCCTGCCGATCGAGTTCGGCTTCTCTTTCTTTGTACATGCGCACGCGAGGTGAGTCATGAATTATGTCGCAGGGCAGAACGGCTTCTGCGCCGTATACCATAAAGAATGGTGTGTATCCGGTGGTGCGATTCGGCGTGGTCCGCAGCCCCAGAGTCTGGTCGAGCTCCTCTAAAGGTGTGTTAGATTCCTTGAGGACCGCACTAATCTGGGTTTGATGCCGCTCATGATTAGACCATTTGCTCGCTCGACTTGACCGTTAGTTTGTGGGTGATAGACTGAAGCATAGTCGATCTTGATGCCCATGTTTTTGCACCAGAGTTTGACCTCGTCGGCCATAAAGTTCGTACCGTTATCAGTGATGATGCTGTGGGGGACGCCGTAACGGTGTGCAACCCCGGATATGAAGTTTATCACCGGTCCGGATTCGTCCGTCTCAACAGGCTTGGCCTCTATCCATTTGGTGAACTTATCCACCATGACCAGTAGGTATTTTTGCTTGTGGGTTCCTCCTTTAAGGGTTCCAACCATGTCAAGCCCCCAGACCGCGAAGGGCCAGGTGATGGGTATAGTTTGGAGGGCGGTGGGTGGCATATGGCTTTGGTTAGCAAAGAGCTGGCAACCGACACATCGTTCGACTAAGTCCTGAGAATCTGCCCGGGATGTCGGCCAATAAAATCCTGTACGGAAGGCCTTGCTTACAAGGGCCCGGGCTGCGGCGTGGTGCCCGCCGGGTCCGGCATGAATTTCAGCCAGAAGATTCCGCCCTTCCTCTTCAGAGATACACCTTTGAAGGACTCCGGTGGTGCTTTTCTTATAAAGCTCTCCCTCATGGACTTTATAGGCTTTAGATCGCCGCACTATGCAGCGTGCCTCGTTTTGGTCCTCGGGAAGTTCCTGCCTGGTTAGGTAGGCTAGGAATGGTTCTGTCCATGGGGCAATGACTGCCATTATTACGTGGGCTGATGATGTTACTTCATTGGCGAGCCTCCGTTGTGTCGAATGTTCGGTGCCGGGCAGTGCGGTTGGGTCCGGGCTGTTATTTCCGGATTCCCCTTCCCATAATACGGATGGCTTGAATAGCCTCTCCAAGAAAATGTTGGGCGGGGGGGGGGGGGGGACTGCATCGCGCTTTGCACCAATGCGTGCTAAGACGTCTGATGCCTGATTGTTTTCCCGGGCTATATGGTGAAATTCGAGCCCCTCGAACCGAGCTGACATTTTTAGGACGGCGTTGCGATAAGCTACCATTTTCGTATCCTTGGCATCAAAGTATCCATTTATTTGGGATATCGCGAGGTTCGAATCTCAGCGCACCTCTAGGCGTTGAATGCCCATGGAGACTGCCATCCAAAGACCATGTAGAAGGGCCTCGTATTCGGCTGCGTTGTTGGAGTCCGTATACATTATCTGGAGGACGTATTAAACTGTATCTCCTGTTGGGGACGTCAGAACGATGCCAGCCCCCAGACCAGCCAACATTTTGGAGCCGTCGAAGTGCATGATCCAGTTGGAATATGTGTCGTACTCTTTAGGGAGTTTGGATTCAGTCCATTCGGCGACGAAGTCGGCCAAAACTTGCGACTTAATAGCTTGCCGTGGCTTATAGGTTATGTCGAACGGGAGGAGCTCAATGGACCATTTGGCAATCCGGCCCGTTGCGTCGCAGTTGTTTATAATATCGTTAAGAGGTACTTGAGCTCTTGTTATCGAACACTCTTGAAAGTAGTGTCGCAGCTTCCGGATGCCATAAATACCGCGTCGCTATCTTTTGATAATCGGGTACCGCAACTTGCATGGAGTGAGGACGGTGGACACGTAGTAAACTGGCTTTTGAAGGAAATTTGTGTCCGTCCATTTCTCGTTCAACGAGCGAGCACTCATGATTACAACTTGATGAGTTGCGCGATGTATAATAGCATTAGTTCGCCAATGTTAGCGGACCAGGACGGGTGTGTTGCCAATATGGCTTTTATTTCTTGAGTCCGACCATGGCGGCATCCGTCCACTCAAAGTGTTGGTGCGCACGGAGGAGGCGATAAAGGGTAATGCCTTTTCTCCCAAGCGGGAGATAAAGCGGCTTAAACCGCCACGCATCCAGTCAATTTTTGTATATGTTTGAGGTCCTTTGGGATATCCAATTGTGTGAGCTCGGATCTTGGCTGGGTTTGCTTCAATTCCTCTACCGGATACAATGAAGCCCAAGAGCTTTCCGGCTGGTACGCCGAGAATCCATTTTTTCTGGGTTAAGCTTGATGTCATATGTTCGGAGGCTATCGAATGTGAGCCTCAAGTCGTCTAATAGAGTTTCGACATGCTTGGTTTTGACGACCACGTCATCTCGTATGCCTCCACTGTTTTGCCGATCTGGTTTGCGGACATATACGAATCATGCGCTGATATGTTGCGCGGCGTTTTGAGCCGAAGGGCATTGTGTTGAAGCGAATTGGCGTATGGGGTGATGAATGCCGTTGCGACTTAGTCTAGCTCTGCCATCTTAATTTGATGGTAGCGGAGTATCGTCGAGAAACACAATGAATCGTGTCCTGCAGTAGCATCGATAATTTGATCGATGCGGGGAGGAAGGAACCATTGGGCAAGCCTTGTTGAGGTCCTTGAAATCGATGCATAGGCGCCGAGATTTGTCCTTCTTTGGTACCATCACCAGGTTTGCTAGCCGATCCGGATGTTTTATATCTCCGATGAATCCGGCCTCCAGTAGTTTGGCTAGCTCCTCTCCCATGGCTTGTATCTTAGGTTCGAAGAAACGCCAAAGAGCCTGTTTGACTGGCTTGAATCCTTTTACGATGTTTAGGCTGTGCTCGGCCAGCCGACGTGGGATTCCTGACATGTCTGAAGGGTGCCAGGCAAAATTGTCCCAATTTTCGCGTAGAAATTCTCGTAGTGCAGCGTCTACATCAGGGTTTAATTGCGCCCCGATGGAGGCCGTTTTTTTAGGGTTCGTTGGATGGACTTGGAATTTGACTATTTCATCCGCCGGTTTAAAGGAGGTAGACTTGGATCTTTTATCGAGTATCACGTCGTCCCTGTTCACCGTGGGCGCCTTGCGCGATCAGTTCCTTGGCGCTAAGGCGGATAGTGCCTCAAGGGCGGTCTTGGCTGTCTTATTTTGGTGGCGGAGTGCTATGTCGGGTCACTAGCAAGAGTGATGATTCTGTTGGGCCCGTGCATTTTGAGCTTCATGTACCCGTAATGGGGTATAGCTTGAAAATTTGTAAATGCCTCTCGCCCTAATAGAGCGTGGTATCCGCTGCTGAACGGGGCCACTTGGAACGTGACCTCCTCGGACCTGTAATTATCCGGCGTGCCGAACACCACATCTAGTGTGATTTTTCCTATAGAGCGCGCTTCCCGACTAGGGATTATTCCTCCAAAGGTTGTGCTGCTTCGCTCAATGCGGCTCAAGTCTATTTCCATTTTTCGAAGGATTTCCTCGTAAATGAGGTTCAATCCGCTGCCACCGTCCATGAGTACCTTGGTAAGGCGAAAGCCGTCCACTATTGGACTGAGGACCAATGCGGCTGGTGCTCGGGCTGTTCGGAATTTAGGTTCATCACTGGCATTAAAGGTAATAGCCGTGTCATTCCATGGGTTTGTTATCGCTACTTGGTAGACTTCGGCAAGGCTGCGGAGTGTTTGTTTCCACATATTATTTGATGCGAAAGTTTTGAAGACTGTTAATACCGTACTGGTATCCTTGGGCTGGTGCTCTATGGATTACGGAGTTAAAGCTCTTCGCCACCGGCCACTGCGGGGTATCCAACATGCTCCAAGGCTATGAGTTGGTGTGGCGCCCTCATACTATGAATTTTACAGGTCCATTGAGCCATCCCTCGAAGACGGTTCCATGCCCTATAGAGGTTTTTGCTTTTTGGTGTTTAACCCGGTGCCTAGAGATAATGCACCCTTTTATTTGGATTGAGGTTGTATTGAGGGCGGATTGTCCCAAAATTTTATTTGGTTTTCCAGGCGCTTTCCATTGCACAGTACTTTCGTACTATGGACGCCAAGTCAGCGAAGCTTGTAATTTCATGGCGACTTATGGGGTTGAGGATTCCATTGTCGATTGCAATTATTGAAGAATGAAATTGCATCCTCCTCATGGCGATCCTTTATCCTGTTCATGACCGGGAGGAATCTGGCCCGATAATGGTGTCTTGTTTTTCTCGGGCTCTTGCGAATTTGGGATAGATCACTTATGTTTGGGTGGGCAGGTGGAATTAAATCCGGAACCTCGCCCAATCTGAGACTCAGGGGCCAAGGAGTTTCCGAACTCGGAAGCTTGGGTTCTTGGATGTTGTCCAATGAATCTAGCCCGCTGCCTGACTTTAGGTTCAGGGCTTGAGTGACGTCCTCCCCTCCGCGGGTATCCGGCTTGGAGGGATCGTGAATATGGACATAACTAGTCCTTAAGATAGATGAAGTCTTGCCGCATTGTTCCTCCACCACTGCAACGTGATGGGTGACCTGGGGAGAGTAATCTCTCTCGGATCGGGTTTAGGCCCAATCTGATCGTAGTCTGTAGCGACTCCTAGGGTGGGATGCGATCCAAGAGCTCATTTAAGAAAGAGAGCTTCATCGGATCTAACTGCTCGGCAAGTTTCGAGTTGACATGAATATTGCTTTCGATGACCTGAGAAGTCATCGTCGGCACGGCTGCTGAACAGGCGGTCATAAGAAAACCGCCTAGCCGGAGAGTTTGGCCGATAGCCAAAGCTCCTTTAGCAACAGTGCCGTCTTTAAAGACGGGATGAGGCATCCTTCCTGATGGCGATGGCACAGCGGAACTCTTAATGAAATCACCAATGTCGGTGTCAAAACCGGCGGATCTCGGGTAGGGAGTCCTGAACTGTGCGTCTAGGCGGATGGTAACAGGAGACAAGGGACACGATGTTTTTACCTAGGTTCGGGCCCTCTCGATGGAGGTAAAACCCTACTCCTTCTTGATTAATATTGATGATATGGGTAGTACAAGAGTAGATCTACCACGAGATCAGAGAGGCTAAACCCTAGAAGCTAGCCTATGGTATGATTGTTGTTCGTCCTACAGACTAAAAACCCTCCAGTTTATATAGACAAGGAGAGGGCTAGGGTTACACAGAGTCGGTTACAATTGGAGGAGATCTACATATCCGTATCGCCAAGTTTGCCTTCCACGCCAAGGAAAGTCCCATCCGGACATGGGACGAAGTCTTCAATCTTGTATCTTCATAGTCCAGGAGTCCGGCCAAAGGTTATAGTCCGGCTATCCGGACACCCCCTAATCCAGGACTCCCTCAACCCCCGTTCCCAGAACGCCGACATTTTCCCCACGGATTTAATCATTCTGGAATTGCAAGGTTTGGACGTGATTCTAGGTATGGATTGGCTATCGATGTATGGAGGAAACATCGATTGCGCCAGTAAGTTGATTTTGCTTACCACCCCAGAAGGAAGAAGAATCAAGTATGTGTCATGGCATGAGCCGAAGAGGACACAAGTAAATTCCTTATCAGGATTTGTGCAGGAGGAAGTACACGTGGTGAAGGATTACTCGGACGTGTTTCCAGAGGAGTTGTCAAGCATGCCACCGGATAGAGACATTGAGTTTCTGATTGAGCTGTTGCCAGGCACAGGGCCAATATCTAAGAGACCGTACCGGATGCCCGCACAAGATTTGGAAGAAATTAAGAATCAGATTAAGGAGTTACTTGATAAAGGTTTTATTCGCACAAGTTCTTCGCCTTGGGGATCACCAGTACTTCTTGTGGAGAAGAAGGATGGATCATTGAGAATGGTTGTTGATTATCGAGGATTGAATGAAGTGACCATTAAGAATAAGTACCCGTTGCCGATGATCAATGACTTGTTTGACCAATTGCAAGGAGCTAAGGTATTTTCCAAGATCGATTTGCGATCAGGATACCATTAGTTAAAGATTCGGGAGCAGGATATACCCAAGACGGCTTTTAGCACCAGGTATGGACTATATGAGTATACCGTTATGTCATTTGGGCTGACTAACACACCTGCCTATTTCATGAACATGATGAACAAGGTGTTTATGGAGTTTTTGGACAAGTTCGTCGTGGTGTTCATTGATGATATTTTGGTTTACTCGAAGAATGTAGAAGAGCATAAGGAGCATTTGCGTTTAGTACTTGAGAAACTCAGAGAACATCAGTTATATGCCAAGTTCAGCAAATGTGAGTTTTGGTTGAAGGAAGTTGGATTCCTCGGACACGTTATATCCGGAGAAGGTATATCAGTAGATCCCACCAAAGTTGTCACTGTGACAAACTGGGAAGCACCAACGACTGTTGGAGAGATCAGGAGTTTCCTTGAACTGGCAGGGTACTACCGGAGATTCATTGAGAATTTCTCGAAGATTGCGAAGCCTATGACGGAGTTATTAAAGAACGATACCAAGTTCAATTGGACTGAGGAATGTGAGGCTAGTTTCCAAGAGTTGAAGAAAGCGTTTGGTTACATCACCGGTGTTGATTACGCGGATCAGCGCAAGGATTATGAGGTGTATTGTGACGCTTCACGTCGAGGACTTGGAGCAGTGCTTCTGCAGGAGGGAAGAGTTTTTTCGTATGCTTCACGATAGCTTAAGCCCCATGAGCTGAATTATGCTACACATGATTTGGAGTTAGCAGCCATAGTACACGGATTGAAGACTTGGAGACATTTTCTCATTGGAAACCATTGTGAGGTGTACACGGATCACAAGAGTTTGAAGTACATCTTCCTTGAAGGAGTTGAATCTCGGGCAAAGGATATGGTTGGAGCTCATTAAAGATTATGACATGAGATTGCATTATCATCCCGGAAAGGCTAACGTAGTAGCCGATGCGTTGAGCCGCAAGAGCCATGTCAACACACTCATGACCGGAGATTTACCAAAGGAGTTAGCCGAGGAATTTCGAGAACTATGTTTGGAGATAGTTCCGAGAGGCTATGTAGTAGCATTGGAGATACCGTCTACTTTGATGGATAAGATCAGAGAAGCTCAGGCAACTGACAAGGAGATTGCCTCTATTAAAGGGAAAATGAGTGTCGGTGTCAAAACCGGCGGATCTCGGGTAGGGGGTCCCAAACTGTGCGTCTAGTCGGATGGTACCAGGAGACAAGGGGCACGATGTTTTTACCCAGGTTCGGGCCCTCTCGATGGAGGTAAAACCCTACTCCTGCTTGATTAATATGGATGATATCGGTAGTACAAGAGTAGATCTACCACGAGATCGAGAGGCTAAACCTAGAAGCTAGCCTATGGTATGATTGTTGTTAGTCCTCTGAGTAAAACCCTCCGGTTTATATAGACACCGGAGAGGGCTAGGTTACAGTCGGTTACAATGGGAGAGATCTACATATCCGTGTCGCCAAGCTTGCCTTCCCACGTCAAGGAAAGTCCCATCCGGACACGGGGCGAAGTCTTCAATCTTGTATCTTCATAGTCAGGAGTGGGCCAAAGGTTATAGTCGGCTATCAGGACACCCTTAATCGAGGACTCCCTCGGTAGCCCCGAACCAGGCTTCAATGACAGCGACTCGGCCTGCAGATTGTCTTCGACATTGCAAAGCGGGTTCTTCTCAAATTCCGTGTACTGTTGAATAGTGTCGGCTCCTTGTGAGTATTGCGCTCCTTGGCTTCGCGCCCAATAATGGCCATCTTCCATGTGTCAAGCAGTCACGAAAAGCAGGGTTTTTACATTTAGCCCTAGCTGCACAAATGAGATGTCTATTGAAGAGGCGAGATTTAGATCAAATCACACCACCTTCCCTTGCGAGCTTTCATGAGCACACCGCGAGATCCATTCCATCATGGCGGTCATCGTAGCTCCTCCTCTCGCCCTCCAGTCCTCAACACGGAGATTGGAAGAGATGTTCCATCCCTTTGGTGAGCTAGTGGCACTCAAGCCAAAGTTCCTCCCCGGCCTACATGGTCCGGTTCGAGCGGACTTGCCACCTATAATGGCGGAGAGCAAGCGGAGGCGTCCCTAATCCCTCAAAAGGAGGCGGGTATGCCTTATCCCTTATTTGATAAGAGGGTTGGTTCCAATTCATCCATTTCTCCAGGGGCTGCTGGAGTTCTATGGCCTCAAGCTGCACAACCTTACATGAGCCTCCATATTGCATATCGCGGCCTTGGTAGCCCTTTGCGAGCTGTATTTGTCTCGAGGCTAATTTCCTGTTGTGGAAGAAGCTGTTACGCCTCGTGCCCCGTTACGAGGAGGGTCGGTATATCAAGTGGTGGGCGAACTATGGCGCATCGCGGGACGGATATCTATCTGGAACCCCAAAGAAAGGCGTCCGAAGGCGGCCTTGAGAATGGTTTATATAGAAGATGTCCCCTGCCGGACCCTATTCAGATCGGCCTCCCTGAGTTCGATAATGCTCCTTTGAAGAAGTGCCTAAGCTGGCGTCCACGGAGCCCTCAGAAGGAAAATGACAAGGACATCCTTTACGATGGGCGGATAAGGTTGTTAGCTCATTCGAGACTGACCATGATGAGGTCATGGCCACGGGCATTATCACGGGGGTGCAGCAGCTTGAGTATAGAGCCACCCATGTGGGATTTCAGCAGGGAGGATGATGCCACCCGCTGCGGTGTAAGGGGCCCGAATCGGTTGCCGCTCGGCGAAGATCTTGTCCACATTGTACATGGGAGAAGAGGAGGAATTTCTCGCGTCAATCCACAGGCAGATTTTCTATGCAATCCCCCAAGCGGGTAGCGGACACTTCTTTTGCCCATCCGTTCCATATTCCATGGTTAAGTATCTCATCTTGTGATTTCGGCGGGGAATTGCGCCGAGCCGTAAAGGATAAAAACAGCCCTCCTCCACAGCAGGAACCAGAGCGGTCCCTCGATCCGGCCTCGAGAGGATCGGACATATTCGTGGAGCTGATCGATGGGGTATTTACCAATGGCGTCGGCAATGCCTTGGTGGCTATTACAGCCGATTATCTGGACTGCTCCCGCCTCACATGTAGCGAGACCAAAGTCCCAATACTTGAAGATGATCCGTCCGTGCTTATTTTAATCACCGTATACCAATGGTGTTCGCGAGGAGGATCTCGGCGAATGCCGAGCTCGGCGACTAACCAACAAGGGACGCATGAGGCGGGCAGGCTAAAGAGACATCCACTCGGGTTGAAGCACCGGTAGCGGTATGGTAGCGCCTTATTCAGGTATTATTCTTACGATGCATACTAACGCTTCGTGCTCTTTTTAGGAAAAAGAGGCTGGCGGACTATATCGGAGAGGTTGCAAATCATGTATAACACCCCAAAATTTTAACCTTGTTTTGCTAATTAAAATTTTGCAGAAAATTAAAACTTTTATTTTACGGGCTCCCTTTTGATTTTTGAAACATTTCCTTCCTTTTTATCATGGAGTTATTTCCTTGATTATAAACTTTTCAAATATGTTATTGGACTTGTTTATCCTCTCAAGAAAAATCTTTCTTTTTCATCGGAGGGATTAATTATATAATAATCTCCATAATCTTTATTTTCTTGAAAAATGGTTTCCCATGGTTTTATTGTCTTTTTTGAACTGCAACCATTTGATAAAATCATTCAAAAATTCCACCAAAATTTGGAGATGTCAGGTGATGTCACCAAACCACTTTTATGCAAAAAGATATTTCATTCCTTGGATATTTTGAGCTCTACGTCATATTTGCAAATCTGGTCCAGTGAGCAGTTTTACACTACGACCCTTTTAAATATTTCTTTCTAGCTTCCACCAAAATTATGGGATGTTAGTAGCAGCATATGATTCAACTTTATGCAAAAGCCCAGTATTGTTCTTTGAAAAATTTGAGTGAATCAACTTCTTTTCTATTCTGGTCCAACTTGAAGATTTGTGCAACAACCAGATTTTTAGTTGCTCCTTTATCCTTGATTCCTTTTCCTACTTGTAGTCCTCACGATAAACCCTAAGTCCGGGAGCATGCACCCATTGGATCATTTTTGGATCATGAAGTAATGCCATTTACCTCCTTTCCAGAATTGCAGTTTTGCAAAACTTGCACTAGCAAGTTTGTGCTTTGGACAAAGTAACCTCAGCACCCTCTTATTCATCTAAAGAGACCCCAATCTGGAAGAATTGGCCACTCCAAGAAATGCCTAGGTGCCTGTGGCATTTTGTCAAACACCTTGAGAGCATGGACAGATTGGGCATGAGTTTTTGTTTACATAGTGAACTGATCCCTGACGGACCAGCATGTCCATGGATTTGCCTAACCTACAACCCCACCCTGCTAACCCTCTTGTAGTTTAGAGCCCCTAGCATGCATTAGCATTTTGTCGAGCACGTTAAAGTGCGTGCTCTGGCCTTCAGGGCGCATTTACCGTGCCGCTCTTTGCACCCCCCGTCGCATACAGTTTAGCCCACCTTTGCATGGCGCCACGCACTCCCCTCTCACGAGCAGCGCAAGCAGCCCCTCGCCACGTCTCCGGCAAGCGAGGAGCTAGCCGCCTGACCGCCCAAACAACCCCTGCTGAGGTCGGCCGCCGAGACCTCTCTGCTTTCGGCACCCCCCTGGGCAGCGAGCTCATCCTGGCGTGTCCACTGGCGCTCGTCGCCGCCGATGCCTAGCTACAGAATGGCGGTGCTTGCTGACCTTATCCGCGACGCCCGGAACCGCCTTGACTCGCCTATTTAAAAGCCCGAGATCGTCCCGCATTGAGGAAACCTCAAATCACTTCCCTAGTTTCCCCGTGGCAGCCAATCGACCCAGGGAGGTCTCCTTCCCCATCTCCGGCAACCGCAGCCGCCGCCACTGCCCCAGCCATTCCGGCGCCACCAGGGCCTCCCTCTCTCCACTCTCTTCACCAGGAGCCCCCTCTCCCTGTCGTGAGTCCATCCCCCTACTCAGTCTTGATCGGGACTCGCCACGGAAAAAACCCACTTTGCCCGGCAGCCACCGTCCATTGCGAGCTTCGCCGCCCGGCAACTCCGTCCACCAGAGACCAGCGACCACCGAATGACCGCCTCGGCCCCTGAACCCGGGTGACCTCATTTCTCGAGCAGGCCGCCGTTCGCCCGGCAAAGCGTCGCCGGAGTTCCGCCCCTCTCTCGGCGGAGGAAGAGGAGGAAGGTGGACTAGTCAAACGACAAGTGGGCCACTGGACCCCCATCGCGACTTCCCTTACGGTCCACGCTGGATAAATGGAAGCGTATTTCAGAATCGCCTTCGGCGTGGTCATTTGAAACGTTTTCTTTTTGTTTTATTTTAAAAGCAGTTTTTTGACAAAAACTTTGTTATCTATAACTTTTTAAATAAAACTCCAAATGAGTTGATTCTTTTCCTACCTCTCTCAAATATTGTCTAGTTTATTTTAAGATTTATTTGAAAATCTTTGAGACAATTTTTGTGCTGTTTGAATGTGTATTGATTCAAAATATTCTTAAATAGGATTTTGGAGAGAGGGAAAACTTTCAAAAGTTTTGGGAGCACCTCACCCTCCACCATGAAGGCAAGCATTCTGAACTACGGCATAATATTTTGCATCGTTGTTTGACGATTATGACACCACCTCCGTACTTAGAGCTCGTTATTTTATGTGGTGATATGATCATTTGCATGAATGCTTATTGGAAATTTCCTTCTGTTGGAAATGGACATGCTTGTGATAATGATCATCCTCATTATGCCTTTAGTGCCCTCTAGGAAGGAAAATGGGAAAGTCTACGTCTTGGGTAGACCCGAGCTTGTCCTAGTTCCTCATTGAGGCAGTGTATCCGGCATGGCATGAGGGGTATGATGAGTGGTGATTTTATGCATTGGATGAAATATATTCGTTATGCTAATTATGCGGAGAATACCTAAACCTCTGAGTCGACCATAGATCGAGTCTTGTTCGAGTAACCCCATACTTGTTTAGTACTACCACTTGTCCCTGCCATACGTGGAGTTACGGTTCGATGAAGTTGTCAACCCCTTTCTAGCTTTTGCACTGTCTGAGAGGCCATGGTGGAAGATCTAGGAGGCATCCGGTAGGCATGCCATCGACCGGGGGCATGGGTGTTTCGGTTGTAGCGAAGAGGTAGCTCCCCTAGTTCTTGTGCGGTACAAATTTTGTGATCCCATGCTACGTCGAGGTTGTAGCCTCCCCTTAGAGTTTTCCTTAGCAGATGTCGTGGGTGATTTCGAGACACCGGTAAGTTAAAGCTGAGTATGAATGCGGATAGGTGTGTTTTCAATCAAAAGACCGTAGATGGGATTAGTCGATGGACTAAAGGAATCCGTTACTCATGGGTAAAAAGTGCGCCCTATCGAGAGATTAAATCTATTGAATAGCCGTGTCCATGGTTAAGATTACGATGCAGGATGGGTCAAGTGTCGGTCTTAGTGTCGGTCTTGAACGCAAAACGAACATGGATCATGATTTGTGACTTTTGTTGATTATGATGATTATGATTATTTTTTATCGTGGACTAACTATTGCCATTACTTGATTTGTTGAGTATACAGGATGGTTCTACCTCCTGGATATTCACCGTAATTGTTTTCTTTATAAGCCCTTTATGTGGCGTACTTACGAATATCCGTTGTCAACATCTTGTTATTTAGTTACTTTATAAGCCCTTTATGTGGCGTCATACGAATATCCGAATGACATCTTGTTATTTATTTACTTTATAAGCCCTTTATGTGGCGTCGCATAGGCCTTCGGATTGTAACATGTTTGTTATTAATT
>JAHIAM010006933.1:0-29211 GCA_021605205.1 Aegilops longissima
GTGAGTTTGCAACTTGCGCCAAGGAGGGCCAGACGGTTGGCGGTATGTGGATGATTTTAGTAAACTAACACGTTATGCCCCGGATAGCGTTGCTACGGACGCAACTAAGCAAGAGAAGTTTCTAGAAGGACTGAATGATGAGCTGAGCATGCGATTGATGGTAGCCACCTTCAATAACTACCGGGAGTTAGTAGACCGTGCTCTCATGATTGAAGGAAGCAACAGCAGATTGACAATCGCAAGAGAAAGTATGGACGGGGAAGAATAACTCGGGCTCGGTGAAACTTCGCTTTCCCGAAGCCGGAGGACAATTTCAGCATACTCATGGAGGAGGCTCGCATAATCATAATGGCACAAAGAATGGAAACGTGAATGGAGGAAGCAACGGACAAAACCGCACCAACCCGTCAACCCCAACCAAGGTAGACCTGAGCCACATCACTTGCTTTAAGTGCCGCAAGACCGGGCATTATGCAAATGATTGTCCGGAAGGCCAAAATGGTAATGGTAATGGAAGCTCAGGAAAGAAGCCGAACCCTTTCAATAGGGGACAAGTGAACCACGTTACCGTGGAGGAGGTTGAAGTTCAGCCAGATGCAGTAATAGGTAAGTTTTTGGTTAAGTCATTTACTGCAGTTGTTGTTTTTGATACTGGTGCATCACATTCATACATATCAAGGGGATTTGTGGATAAGTTTAGCCTGCCCACTAGGACTCTTAAGACACCCATGCTAGTAAGCTCACGGGGCGGAGTATCTGACGATCAAGGATGTTTTCAAGTGCCATTAAGTATAGGGAGGCATGTTTTCCCAGCGGTTTAATTATATTGGAATCCCAAAGTTGGATGTAATTCTTGGTATGGATTGGTTGTCGATGTATGGAGGAAACATCGATTGCGCCCGATGAGACAATTTTTCTTACGACACTAGAAGGAAGGAGAATCAAGTATGTATCACGGCATGAGCGAGAAGGGCACATGTAAATTCCTTATCGGGAGTTGTGCGGGAGGAAGTACCGGTGGTAAAGGATTTCCCGATGTATTAACGAGAAGAGTTGCGGGCATGCCACGGATAGGGACATTGAGTTTACGATTGAACTCTGCCGAGCCTTTGGGCGATATCTAAGAGACCGTATAGGATGCCAGCCCAAGATTTGAAGGAAATTAAGAAGCAGATTAAGGAGTTACTGGATAAAGGTTTTATTCACCCAAGTTCTTCGCCTTGGGGATCACCAGTACTTCTAGTGGAGAAGAAGGATGGATCATTAAGAATGGTTGTTGATTATCGCGGATTGAATGAAGTGACCATTAAGAACAAGTACCCACTGCCGATGATCAATGACTTGTTTGACCAATTGCAAGGAGCTAAGGTGTTTTCCAAGATCGATTTGCGATCAGGGTACCATCGATTGAAGATTCAAAGCGAGGATATACCTAAGGCGGCTTTTACCACAGTGCGGGCTGTATGAGTATACCGTTATGTCATTTAGTGCGACTAATGCACTGCCTATTTTATGAACATGATGAACAAAGTGTTTATGGAGTTTTGGATAAGTTAATCGTGGTGTTCATTGATGATATTTTGGTTTACTCGAAGAATGAAGAGGAACATAAGGAACACTTGCGTTTGGTACTCGAGAAGCTCGAGAGAACACGGTTATATGCCAAGTTCAGCAAGTGTGAGTTTTGGTTGAAGGAAGTTGGATTTCTCGGACATGTTATATCCGGAGAAGGTATAGCGATGGGCCCCACTAAAGTTGCCCTTGTAACAAGCGGGAAGCGCCAACAACAGTTGGAGAGATCCGGAGTTTCCTTGGACTCGCGAGGATACTACGGAGATTTATTGAGAATTTCTCAAGGATTGTGAAGCCTATATGAGAGCTGTTGAAGAAGGATACCAAGTTTATTTGGATGAGGAGTGTGAGGCTAGTTTCCAAGAGTTGAAGAAGCGTTTGGTTACCTCACGGTATTAATCCTGCTAGACCAAAGCAAGGATTATGAAGTTTATTCTGACGCTTCCGTCGAGGACTTGGGCAGTGCTTATGCGGGAGGGAAGAGTTGTTTCGTATGCTTCACGACAGCTTAAGCCTCATGAGCTAAATTATGCTACTCATGATTTGGAGTTAGCAGCCGTAGTGCATGCGTTGAAGACTTGGAGACATTTTCTTATTGGGAACCATTGTGAGGTGTATCACGGATCATAAGAGTTTAAAGTACATCTTCACGCGAAGGAGTTAAATCTCGGCGAGAGAAGATGGTTGGAGCTCATCAAGGATTATGACATGAGATTGCATTATCACCCGGAAGGCTAACGTTGTAGCGAGCGCGTTGAGCCGTAAGATTCATCAACACACTAATGGCGGGAGAAATACCAAAGGAGTTAGCGAGGATCTTGAGAGCTATGTTTGGAAATAGTTAGAGAGGCTATGTAGCAGCATTGGAGATTGATCAACTTTGATGGACAAAACCAGGGAAGCTCGGAGAAGGTGACAAAGATTGCCTCTATAAAGGAGAAAATGGCGAAGGAAAGGCTAAAGGGATTTCGTGAGGATGAGCACGATACCCTATGGTTTGAAGACCGCGTTTATGTGCCCAATGACCGGAGATCGGAAGTTGATCCTACAAGAGGCACATGATTCACCATATTCAATTCACCGAAATACCAAGATGTATTTGGATTTGAAGAATACTTTACGGTGGACGGAATGAAGAAGGATATTGCGATGCGTAGCAGTTTGTGATGTATGTCGGTGGGTGAAGGAAGAACATCGAAGCCGGCAGGATTATTACAGCCATTGCCTATACCGAATGGAAGTGGGATAAACTAGGTATGGATTTCATCACAGGATAGCCGGGACCGTTCGGGCTATGACTCGATTTGGGTTGTAGTCGATCGTTTGTGAAGGTAGCTCATTTCATTCGATAAAGACTACCTACAGCGATTGCCAAATTGGCTAAGATATACATGACCAGGATTGTATGCTTGCATGGAGTTAGAGGAGTATCGTGTCGGATAGAGAACCCAATTCACCTCAAAGTTAAGGCGGTTGCACGAAACTTTGGGAACCGGCTGGAGTTTAGCGACTTTTCATCCCGAGACGGATGGACAAACCGAGAGAGTCAACCAGATTTTGGAGGATATGCTTAGAGCTTGTGCCTTGGATTATGGATCCAGTTGGGACGAAAATTTGCCATATCGGAGTTTTCTTACAACAACAATTATCAATCTAGTTTGAAGATGGCCCTTCGAAGCCTTATGCGGAAGGAGGTGCGAGGACCCGTTATTGTGGGATGAAGTTGGAGACCGCCGATTGTTTGGACGGATTTGATTAAAGATGCGAGCGGAAAGTAAAGTTAATTCACGATAGGCTCAAGGTAGCCCAGTCAAGACAAAAGAGCTATGCAGACTCAAAACGCAAGGAGACAGAATACGAAGTCGGAGACAGAGTTTATCTTTGTGTATCGCCGCTTCGAGGAGTTAACCGTTTTGGTGTTAAAGGAAAGTTAGCACCCCCGATTTGTAGGACCATATCGTGTTTTGGAACGTATGGGAGAAGTTGCGTACAAGTTGAAATTACCTGAAGGTTTGTCAAGTGTTCATGATGTGTTTCATGTTTCTCAGTTGAATGATGATTTGACCTACAAGGAGAAACCAGTCAAGGTTCTGGAGTATGCCAGCCGAGTCACCCTTGACAAGGTCATTATGTTTTGCAAAGTTTAGTGGAGCCACCACTGCGAGGATGAAGCCACACAGGGGCGAGAGGAAGATCTGTAGGACCACCCTCACCTATTTTCTAGCCAACCCAAATCTAGAGGTGAGATTCATCTTAAGGGATAGGTTTGTAACATCCCAAATTTTCAATTTGGAATGTTATACATAAACATCATTGCATATCATATTTTTCGTTGCATTTTGCTCGATCCTAGAAATTCTACACAACTCAAGGACCCACGGAGAGAGTTGGGGATTTCGTTATTTTCATATTTGAGTTTTCTCAAATTTTGAAAATAGGATCATTTGATTTTAATTATTTTATCTTCAATTATTTCTACTATCAAAATATGAGAGAGGAATAAAATGACTTTCCCAAAATAAAGAAATAATGAAGATTTAATAATAAAATCAAATTAGATTTTATTTTGGAGTTTTAGCCTTTTATTTGAATTTAGGAAAAATCGCGTTTTCAAATTTGCATTTAGGCCCGAAATAAATGTTCATTTAGTCGGCTTGATTTTAGAAGCCGGGAAAATTTATTTGGGATTTTTGGAGTCCGTTTAGTATTTCTTTTTTTTTTTTTTCTTCTGCGGAATTATTGAAAAAAAGCGCCAGGCCTTGGGCGTGCCAGCGGGACTCGCATGCGCGCCTAAATAAGCGCCTTGAGCCCCCAGGCCCGTCGGCCCTTGCGCCCAAGCCACCCGCGCCTGCCGCCCGGCCCTTGCCTTGAAAACCTAACCTAAGCCGCGCCCGCCGCCGCCGTCGTCAGATCGCGCCGCCGAACCGCGGACCCGCCGCCGCCGACTCGCCGGTTTTCGCTGCCGAGGTTCGTCGCCGCCTCGAAAACCGTGCTGCCAGTTTTTTTAAACCGGGCGGTTTTTCTTCCGTTTATTTTCGGTTTTTTTGTTATCGTTTTTTTAGATCGGTTTTTTTCCGGTTCGGTTAAATAGGGAACGTTTGTTCGTTCGTTCGTTTTTAACGAACGCGTTCGTCAGATTAGTTTAGTTAACGAACGTCCGTTCGTTAACCCGTTCGTCATTTTTCTTTTTCTCGGATCTAATTCGTGATTTTTCTGATCGTGATTCCTGATCCGATTTTCGTTTTAGTATAACTTTTCGCTCGTTTATCTGAATCAGGCGATTCAAGCGCCTAGAGTTTCGTCTCGAAACCCTCTTTCCGAATAACCTACTTAAACAAGTTTTTGCTTCTGTAAAATTTGACCTAGATCCAGATTAGTAAAACGAAGCTGTTTTCTTTTGCCGTTTGTTTTTCGTTGCTTCGTTTGATTTGATTCTTTTTGCAAACCGGAGTTCTTAAGTTGAACTATCTGGTTAGATCTTCTATTTGATTTTTACATGTGCATTAGATGAGTACTTATTGTATGCTTGTTTGTTTGTCTGCGATAGAATACCGGTCGCCTTTGTTACTTGAGTCTCTAGGTTTGCGGATCATCGACAAGGCAAGTAACACTTTGATCATATACTTTTCATACCCAGTTTTTATGCATTAGATCTATCCTCAAACATTTGCATGATTAGGATCTAATTAAATTGTGGGATGGGAAGTAGATTGAGTAGTACCTATTACTGTTTTATTATCAAACCCTTGGGAGTTACTTCTCGTTTGCTTATTATGCCATGCTATGCTAGTGAAGCGTGGATTGGGTGAGTGTATTCCATGACAGATGTGAGATTGTTAAACTAATGGTTTATTTAAGGTGGCAAATTAAACACACATCGGGTGGATTGAGGCACTGGTTTCCATCGGGACTTGCTGTATTTCTTGGACCGCCACCCAGGCCCAAAGGGATCATGAGATTATTCAAACTAGAAACTTCCGTGTGCAGCCACAAGCCATTATGGGCTCTGGCATAGTTGATTAAGTTGTGTGAACTCTTACGGGTAGACTAGCAGATGTAGGGAAAGTAGGTGTGCGGTCTACCCACATGTAAGGTGCTAAGCGCTTAGAAAGAGCGTGTCTCGGTCATCCGTTTCTCAAACACCATGTAGTGCGAGAAATCCAGCGGAGGCGATCGAGTCTTGTGGGGAAAAGTCATAAACCTCTGCGAGTGTATAAACTAATCATGGTTAGCCGTGTCCCGGTTATGGACATCTTGAGTATCTAGTACTTGGATATCATGTGAATCTCATCGGGTTACTTCTAATTAATATTGTTGGGTTTTAATGAGTACTTTTAATTGGGATTGAGAATGTTGTCAACCATTCTCAATGTTTCAAAACCACCATGATAGTTAAATAAATGTATTCCTTTGCAGTGAGGAAAAATTGGCTTCATAAAAGCTGTAACCATAGAGCTTTCCACCAGCCAAATATGCATGTAGTATAGCTTAATCCATTGTTATTACGTATGTGTTACATTGCGGCATATTCCATGTCTTGACCCATTTCGGGCTGCAGCGTTTCATGTTGCAGACTTTTCGAGCGATGAGTAAGGTGCTTAGGTCGTGGTTCCATACTCAGTGATGCCGTTGGAGTTGATGGACTCGCTTATTCTTCCAAGCCTTCCGCTGTTATCGTATTTAGATGGCCTTAAGCCATATTTATTTTATTCTGTTCTCTCTTGAGACATTCGATTGTAATAAGTGTGTGATTGCTACTCTGTTATAAATCCTCCAGTCTTGTGTGGTGTCGGCATTCTTGATCGGGGATGACGAACACTGAGATCGACTGTTTGAGTGCTGAGTCGCTACAAATTTGGACGAATACTCGACGACCGCTCGTGCGGATATATGGCACCCGAAAAAGCCAGCCAATCACACCTTGAGGTTGTTGGGTGTTCAAGCGAGCAGAGCAAGTTAAATGCGAAAACAATGACAAGGGGCTGCATAGCGATGGCGAGGAGGAGCACCGACCGCCAAACAATAGAGGATAGAAGGGCTTCCCCCATGAAGTGCGGACGGTGAACATGATACGCAACCCACATACCCAAAAGGGGCGGGCGTACACTAAGGGGCGTATATGTGATGGAGCGATCGCCCCAAAGTTCAACCCATGGTCTTCTGCCCGATCACTTTTGATCGAAGGACCACCCACCAGCATCCGCCATGGCGGATTCGCGCGATGGTTCTAGACCCAATCATTGTGATTTCTCCTCACTAGAGTCCTAATGAATGGCAGCAACAGCCGAACCTGCTTTATCGAGGATACGGTGTGCAAAATGGGCATAGACCCATCAAGTTAAACCCACAAAGGCGACCTTTAAAGGCATCATACGGGGTGTAGAGCCAAGCTGTCTTGGCTCGATTACACTGAAGTGGTCTTGGATCCCGGATAACTTCGAGCGAGAGTTAATCTTGACATAGTCCCGTTCATGGCGGCTATCACGCCTTTGCTCGGACGAACCACATTGCAAAGTTCAATGCGGTGCCGCTTTTCGCATATCTCAAGCTCAAGATGCGGTTCCTCGAGTCATTACGGTCAATGGAAACACGCGCTCTCTCCGGACGGAGGAGCATCTGGCTGACCCTCGCGGCGGAAGTACAAAGCAGCCTCTTAAGGCAATTCGAGAATGGCTATTAAGCGTCTGGACACCGTCAAGCGGCGCCGGAGTAACCTACAACAAGACCGCTGGCGTTCGAGCACACATAGCAATGCGGCCCAAGCCCAGCCCTCGTGAAATTGCGAAACCAGTATTGCAGCGTACATAATTACGCTCTGGAAATACCATGGGCATAGGGAAGGGAGCACGACCACGGCATGTCGAGAATGCGGCTCAACAGCGCCGGGGGCTCCGGCCGTGTCATTCCTTTTTCTTTCTTTTTACTTTCGGGACTCCGTTCTCACGAAGCCACATGCGGCATTAGAATCGCCGAACACACGATGCAACAGCCGGGGAAGCGAAAGCTACATCCAGCGGCTTACCCCTGGAGAGACATGTTAAAAGTCCGTCCCTTGCTTATCGCACTATTTGTATCGTTCTGCTCTTCTGCAGCCCTTTTGAATAAACAATATATAGCTTACGCCTATTATTGAATTCCCTATATATATATATATATATATATATATATATATATATATATATATATATATATATATATATATATATATATATATATGTTCATTTATGAGATTGTGCAACCGTACACTTTAGTGCAGGCAATACACCGAGGGCTTAAGTACCCCATAACATGGTGTGATAAGTCCGAACACTTCCACAAGTGTGGCACCCGAACTTATAGCATTATATGCATCGGCTCGAATCATGTCTTGGGTCAATAGTTGGGTTTTCCGGCTCCCATGTTTTGGTACCTTACGTTCCGTTATATCGGCTAAGGTAGCGTTTGGGAGAACCAACTGCGATTGTGCCCGGTTGAGCTGGGTTAAGCACCTCGGTGGAAAGCTAAAACTGACCGTCATGATAGAGGCGAGAGCGATCGCTGTTCGAGAGGTTTTAGAGTCCCTAAGACTTATGCCTCTTAGGCGAGTCGGCATTGTCCGGCCTAGGCGTGGATAGCGCCCGAACTTCGATCTTCGAATACCGGGGCTTCGCCGAAATTTAAAATTATAGAATTCTATGGCTAAGTGAGAGTGTTCAAGCATTATAGTCCGGTTGCCTTGTTTGTTGCGTTGGCGCCTCCTAGAAGGACCCAGAATGGGAACAAGGCGCTCAAGTTCATCCGAACACCCCAACACTTTCGTGGCATGGGGGCTGAAGCAGACGACTCGCCATCTCTCAAATTTGATAAGCGGCCGCCTGAAGGTAATATTTTAAATTCAAAAGTGTTGCTTAAGCGCATATGAACAAGTTTTCAGCGTCTGGGATAACAAATGCGAGTCTACTAAAAATTATATCTTTAGAGAATTCATCCGCTATAAGGTAGGCACCCTTGGGGCGCCCTCATAATACATTTGGGCTTGCGATGCTCCTTCTTGGTGGTGGTCCGTCCGTCACAAGTTTCTCGGCGTCCATCTTGCCCTAGTGCACCTTAGCAAGGGCAAGGGCCCTCTGAGCACCTTGATGCAAGCGGAGGCTTGATGACTTCAACCCATGGGCAGGCGTCCTGGCCGCCTCACCGGCCCGAAGTAGCTCCCAGGCATGGCTTCCTTAGGCCTGGCGAACTATGAGGCCTTTCATGGCCTGTTCGGCCACCTTATGGGCTCGACCAGCTGCTTCAACTGGTAAGCAAGGGCACCGGGTGTCGGCCTCGGCATCTTGAGACAGAACACCTTCTCCGTCGAGCTTCCCTCTTGGCTCGGTAGAATCTGGCACCATCGAAACAACTGCAGGCAGATCTGCGAATGCTCTGGAGAGCTCGGATTGGGTAAGTAACAGATAATTCATTTTCACATGCTTGCTTTGCATATATAATTCCTTACCATAGCTATCTTCTTCATCGCCTCAATTTCTGGAGGGCTTTTGGGCTTGGCCTTAGCGGCTTTGGCGCTCAAGGGCAGTGAGCTCGGACTCTCGAGTCTTTGAGTCACGCTCAAACTCTCGTGTTTTCACGAGGCACAGGCCTCTTGCGCACCTCCGCCACTGCGCCTCCTGCTTCTCTCGCTCGGTGCGTTCAGCGGCCGCATTGCTTCGGCTGGGACACCGCTTCCTTGAGGTCGCCACCTCGTTAAGTGGCCCTGCAATATTCACGTTATTCTGTCATTTTTGCAAACACATCTTTTAATACTCCCATAAGGTATTACTTACCTTCCTTGTCCTCGAGCTGCCTTTTGGCAAGTCCGAGCTCGTTCTCGGACGCTCGAGGCTCTGCTAATGCATCAACCTCCATGATCGGTCACGGTAGAGGTCAACGCGCAGCCTGCATTCCCATATTGACATACTTATGTTAGACTCCTGCGTATATCTTTTAGATCCTCGGTTCGGCTATTTCTTTCGAACACCAAAGCTGAGCATCGAGGGCTCTTGTCTATCACGGTAATATTTTTACATATCTTAAATACATACCTCAAAGCTTGTTAGAAGGCTGCACAGGCTTGATCGGCCAGCTCTTGGTGTTACGAACTTTACGGATCACCGCACTCATAGCGGTCACGGTGCTCATTATTGATGGAGCGCCGTTAAGCGCCTCCATTAAATCATCCAGTGCCTCGGTTGGGCGGAGGTCACGGCTTCCTGATCTTGCCCTTCTTACGAAGGGTGCGCTGTCGAACTCGGAACCACTAAAGGTTCGATGCGAATCGGCACAAGGCGGACTTGAAGCCTCGGGGTTTATCCCTCTGAGCCGGATTCGGGAGGTCGCCTTCTTGGCGCCTCCATAGCCACCTCCTCTGGCTGGGCCTTTGGGACTCCACCCGGCGTCATCCGGCGGGAGGAGGCAGGCGGTTGGAAGTGAGTGCTATTCACCTCCAGCGAATCGAGGAGCCGCTCGGCGAATCGTCGAGCCCATCCTTAGGCGGGCTGCATGGTTATATCCGGCGTTATAAGATCTTTGTGCGACAAATGGAGCGCCATGAGTTATTACGGTCTCCGGACACTACGATTTCGCGAGGTCTTGGTCCTTGGGCCACCCCTCTTCACGTCGTCGGCATTGGCGGTGTAGTCGGAGGAAGGTCCTTCCTTCTTGGACCCATCGGCCTCCCGGTTAGGCGGCCTTCCTTTTCTTCTCTCCCCGGCAGAGAGGCCTCTTCCTCCTCCTCGTCTTGGCGGGAGAGTCCGCCTCGGCATCATCGGACGGTGAGTCCGGCGGCACTGGCGCGGGAACTCCTTGAGTTCCGTGGCTTATCTTGCCCGATTCGATCGCGGTGTCCTTGATTATTTGCCGTCCTTGCCATGTCATGTGCTTGCGTGTTTCACTTTGCCATGTCATCATCTGCATTTCATATCATGTCGTCATGTGCATCGCATTTGCATACGTGTCCGTCTCATGCATCTGAACTTTTTCCCCGTTGTCCGTTTTGCAATCCGGCACTCCTATGCTCCCCGGCGCCCCCCTTTTGCCTCTTTTCGTGTGCGGGTGTTAAACATTCTCGGAATGGACAGAGGTTTGCCAAGCGGCCTTGGTATAGCACCGGTAGACCGCCTGTCAAGTTTCGTGCCATTTGGAGTCCGTTTGATACTCCAACGGTTAACCGCGTAGCCCGAAACCCCCCTTTCTCTTTGCAGCCCAACACCCCTTTCAAAGTGGCCCAAAACCCAGCAAACTCCTCTCCATGCTCTTGGTCGTTCGATCACGATCGTGTGGGCGAAAACCGCACCTCATTTGGAGTCCCCTAGCTCCCTCTATCTATAAATAGGTGCCCTTCCCCGAAATTCGCGGATGAAACCCTAGCCCTCACCCTCCTCGCGCCGCCGGACAAAACCCCGCCGCCGGACGTGTCCGCGCTGCCGTCCCCGACGAATCCACCGCTGCTACGTCACCCCGCCGGCCTCCTCTCTCTCCTCCACCCATGCCCGCCCGGCCGGCCGGCCAGCCCGAGCCGTCTGGCGCCGCCCGCTCCTGCCGCCCGCCCGCCCGCCCGGCGCCTCGCCCATGCCGCCTCTGCCCGCTCGGCCGCCCGCTGCCGGGCCCGTCCCCGCCGGCGCCCGCCGCCGTCGCCTCCTGCCGCGCCGCCCGGAGCTTCGCCCGGCGTCTCGCGCCCGACCCGCCGACCGCGCCGCCTCGGCCAGCGCCCTCGCGCCCCAGCCTCCTGCGCCCCTCCAACTCCGGCCGCCGCCCTCGCCGGAGAGCCTCGCCCAGCGCCCGCCGTCGCCGAGATCCACGGATCTGGGCGAGATCCACCACCACCACCAACCAAGCGTCGCCCGGCGCCGGATCTCTTCGTCCCGTTCGACCCCATCCAACACCGGAGGTAAAATTCCACTAAGTCCGAGATATTTTGCATAATCATGCCATGTTCATCGCATCATAACTCCGCATCCGTGGCTCCATTTTGGGTGTGTAGTATGTCAAATTGTTCGTCTCAACGAGTACGTAATTTCATTACATTGCACCATGTTCATTTGAGCTCATCTTGATGCCTGAATCTTCGTTGCAAGAGTGCTATATGATGTTAATCTACTGAAACTGTTATAACTTGGTGATTTGTCATTTTTGTTGCATTTGATGTGTGCATATTATGAGCATGACCTCTACATGTGTTTTGTGCTATGCTATGCCATCTTCACAGTTGTGCCATCCATGTATTTTTGTGAGTTGTGTAGTGAGTGCATCGAGCTTGCTAAGTAGGGTACTTGCATTCTTTGTTTTGCTAGGCTGAATCATTATTTCGTGATGCTATGTAAACCTGCTGCTACAAGTCATTCTATGCATAATATGGAGATGTTCACTAAGGATGTTTTGTTATACATGTCTTGATCTATCCATCCGTGCCCTTTGTTGCAATTATAGTCTGCTGTAACTTGTTGTAATATTGCTCTCAAATTGCTAATTAATGTTCTTTGTCATCACTGTTAACTTTAAGTTCAATGTTGCCATGATTGTTGCTAGTGATCCATGCACCCTATGAACTTGTTCTTGCCATGTTTAGCTTCATAAACATGTCTTCTTACTGTTGGTTGCCTTGCCATGCCATGTATTGCTCTGTGGTGAGTGGTTCAAGCTCACCAACATGCCTACTTATTGTTGTTCCTGCCATGTATGAATCTGTAATATAACTTGCCATGTTTACATGGGTGCCATCATATTTTCTATGCCATCTTCACTAAAGGACTTTTGTTCTATGCAATTAGTAGATTCATTCCATGCCTTTGTTTGCCATGATAAGTTCCTGTAGCATGTTGTTTGATAGCTCTAAACATTGCAACTTTGTTGTTATTTCTGATAAGTCAAGCTGTTATTATTTGCAATCTTGCCATGTGTTTTTGAGCATGTTCTAGTGATTTCTGGAGATAGCTCAGTGTTCATGTTTTGTCATGCTTTACCTGTACTTCATGACCATGCCTTTTTCTCTTACGTTGAGATGCTGTAGCATAGTGTTTTCATGCTTGCAATATGCCTAGTTGCTATTTTGGACAGATTGTTGTCATGACTTGTATAGTGTGTATGTGTTGAACCGTTGCTCCGTTTTGAGTGTGCTCTATATGAAACTTGCTTAATTTTGCATGTAGTTTCATATTATCATGTTGCATCCTTGTTTTGAGGTGTTTTCTTGATGTTTGTATGCATGTTGCATCAATGCCATGTTTAACTTGTTTTGCTCATATCTTCTAGGCCGTAGCTCCGAATTAAATGAACTTTATATGTAACTTGACTAGAATCGCGTGTAGATCATCTTGGTGCATTTTAACTTGCTGTTTAACAACTTGAACAGAGGGATTATTCAGATCTGGACCAATTTCGAAATTTGCATATGAGGACTTACCGGAATTGTTCTATGTTGTTTCCGGCCTCATTTAAACTTGCTTTGGTGTGTTGGTCTTGTATGCATCATATTTTGCCATGAGTAACTTCATGTAGTCTTGTCATGCATCATGCTTGTTTGTGCATCATGCCTTGTTCATGTATGGTGTGTTTACTATGTTGTGTGCTTCTTCTTGTTAGTTCCTGTTTCGTTGCGATCGTGAGGATTCGTTCGTCTACGCTCGGTTCGGCTTCATCCGTTCGTCTTCTTCATGGACTCGTTCTTCTTCCTAGCGGGATTTCAGGCAAGATGACCGTCACCTTGGATCTCGTTACTATCATTGCTATGCTAGTTGCTTCGTTCTTTCGCTATGCTGCGCTACCTATCACTTGCTGCTCAAGCCTCCCAAATTGCCATGAACCTCTAACCATTGTCACCCTTCCTAGCAACCGTTGTTTGGCTATGTTACGCTTTGCTCAGCCCCTCTTATAGCGTTGCTAGTTGCGGTGAAGATGAAGATTGCTCCATGTTGGATTATGTTTATGTTGGGATATCACAATATCTCTTATATTATTAATGCATCTATATACTTGGTAAAGGGTGGAAGGCTCGGCCTTATGCACAGTGTTTTGTTCCACTCTTGCCGCCCTAGTTTCCGTCATATCGGTATTATGTTCCCGGTTTTGCGTCCCTAACAGCGGTCGGGTGATTTATGGGACCCCCTTGACAGTTCGCTTTGAATAAGACTCCTCGGCAAGGCCCAACCTTGGTTTTACCATTTTCCTCACCACCACCTATTTTCCTTGGGAGTAATTAACCCAAGGGTCATCTTTATTCAGCCCCGGGCCAATGCTTGTTTAAGTGTTGGTCCAAACTAGAAACACCGTCTTGGGACCATCCCTTAGCAACTTGGGTTACGTCGGTACACATGCGCTTAGCTTATCCGGTGTTGCCACGAGCGAGATATGTGCAGCTCCTATCGGGATTATCGGGCATCAGGCGGTCTTCTGGTCTTGTTTTATTGTTGTCGAAATGTCTTGTAGCAGGATTCGAGACTGATCGGGTCTTCCGGGAGAAGAATATCCCGTTGATTGCGAGAGCTTATCATGGGCTAAGTTGGGACACCCCTGCAGGGTTTGAACTTTCGAAAGCCGTGCCCGCGGTTATGTGGCAGATGGGAATTTGTTAATATCGGTTGTAGTAAACTTGAAGTAAACTCTTCTAAAATACACCAACCGTGTGCATAACCGTGATGGTCTCTTTTTGGGGTGGATCGAGAGGAGAACACGGTTTCTGGGTTATGTCTGACGTAAGTAGGAGTTCAGGATCACTTCTTGATCATTACTAGTTGTCGACCGTTCCTTTGTTTCTCTTCTCGCTCTCATTTGCGTATGCTAGCCACTATATATGCTTAGTCGCTGCTGCCACCTCACCACTTTACCCCTTCCTTTCCCTTTAAGCTTTGCTAGTCTTGATACCCATGGTAATGGGATTGCTGAGTCCTCGTGGCTCACAGATTACTACACCACCGATTGCAGGTACAGGTTTGCGATGATCATGGCGAGAGGCGATGTTTACTTGTTTTGGAGTTCTTCTTACGCTTCTTCTTGATCGGGGATAGGTTCGGTCGGCCTTTGGCTAGCGAGGTGGATATTGTTTGAGTTTTGTTTATGATTCATCCGTAGTGGGATGTTGATCTTATATGTTGTATTGTTGTATTCATGTGACATTGTATGTCTTGTATGTATCCCACTATTATGTAATGTTGATGTAATGATATCCACCTTGCAAAAGCGTTTCAATATCGGGTCTATCCTTGGTGGGACCTTGAGTTCCTTTTGGATAGGGTTAGCATATTAGGCGTAACGATAACCTTCTTCTTGGCCTTCTTTTCCGGCACCGCGTGAGGTGCGGAACCAACTAACCAAATCAATCGGGCGTTATTGGAGTCTTCGGCAAGGAGCGACGGTCGATCTGTCGGGGCGTCTTGACCGATCTGTCAAAGGTGAGGAGTTTTAGATCCGCATAGAGTCAAACTATGAAAAAAGAGTCCGTAAAGGGTAGAATAACTTACCTCGCTGGCTTGATGCTGCGAGTTGAATCCGTGATCCTCGGTAGCGGATGCGGGAGCGGCGGCGTATGAGCGGCACCTTCGGGCATCTTAAATGCGTAGTGTCGAAGAGCGGCTCAAATTGATGCTGTGCGGATCAAACTCCACAAGTTGAAGGCCCGTTCTTGGCATGGGAGAATCCGGCGGATGAGCATCACACGGATTACGTTGACAAGCTTGAGATTCTTGTCCACCAGGTTTGGAGGCAGGTTTGGAGTCCGGCCGGCTCTTACGAATTACCCCGTCGGGCTGTCTCTTTCCTTGAGGTGAGCCGTGTAGGGAAGCAGATCGGAATTCGGGGCGCGCCCATTGAAGTCAGCGGCTCGGTGATGTAGAACCACCCGATTGCCACCTTTATGGTCTCCACAAAGGCCCTCAAGCCATAGGGCGTTGGCCATCACGCCCACCATGGCACCTCCGCACTCCGCTTGGCGGCCGCCCCTACCTTGACTTGACAATGAAGGTCTTGACCATAAGCGAAGTGGCGCTGGATCTGAAGGAAGGCCTCGTACCCGACAATAAGCCGAGATCTTGAGGATGAAATTGGGGCCAGATCATGGAAATCTAGGCCGTAGTAGAACATGAGCCCCGGACGAATGGGTGAAGTGGAAACCCTAGTCCAGCGGAGGAAGTGGGGAGAAACACCACCCTCTCATGGGGCACAGGGGGTGGGGATGAGCTGCCCCTCGTTGGGGAGCCTATGCTCGATGTCGCGGACAAGTATCCGGCCTTCCGCAGCTTTGATGTGCCCCTCCGTGGCGGAGGAGGCCATCCTGCCTCCGCTCGGACATAGTTGGAGAAGGTTGAGGTGGGATGTGCGGACTTAGGCGCTGGAGCTCAGTCTTGTGAGAAATGGATAAACAAAGGAGGAAGAAGGCGTGTGTGAAAAAGTGGATCTTTATCCCTTATATGGGCCGGACAAAGCTATCGTCCCCACGACTGATAAAACTCGCTTATCTCCCCAAGCGCCGTAATCAATGGCGCGGTTGGGTTCTACGCCCGTATTGATGAGAATCCGGAATAAGGGACACGATCTACTGCTTTGACAAGGCGTGCCAAGAAACCGCCTCGCTAAGCGTCTGAGGTGGGGACGGTGAAGCGATTCGAATAAAGGCTTGGCGTGGTGTGATGTCACGCTGCGGAATCGTCGTGATTGAACTTGTGTAAATGTTATTCTCTCTACGGTGGTATGTGGAACTTATTTTGCGAGCGGACACTATCATACATTCAAAATCTTCTATGAAGTATTGGAGGAGGAACCCGCCTTGCAATGCGAAGAAGACAATATCGCGCGGACTCGTCGTCATTGAAGCCTGGTTAGAGAGACTCTTGAGGAGTCTGGATTGGGGGTGTGCGGATAGCGGACTATGACCTTTGGCAGACTCACGGACTATGAAGATACAAGATTGAAGACTTAGTCCCGTGTCAGGATGGGACTTTCCTTGGCGTGGAAGGCAAGCATGGCGATACGGATATGTAGATCTCCTACCATTGTAACCGACTCTGTGTAACCCTAACCCTATTCGGTGCCTATATAAACCGGAGGGTTTTAGTCCGTAGGACGAACAACAAACATACCATAGGATAGCTTCTAGGGTTTAGCCTCTCCGATCTCGTGGTAGATCTACTCTTGTACTACCCATATCATCAATATTAGTCAAGCAGGAGTAGGGTTTTACCTCCATCGAGAGGGCCCAAACCTGGGTAAAAACATCGTGTCCCTTGTCTCATGTTACCATCCACCTAGGCCTTGCAGTTCGGGACCCCCTCTTGAAAGTGCTAGTTATCGACTAGAGGGGGTGAATATCGATTTTTAGGAAAGTCTTCAAAACATAGATGTTTGAAGACAAGCAGTGAAATGAACTAATTGATATGCAGCGGAAGATAAACTACAACAAGCAAACCATAGTCTAGTATGCAATAGCATTGAAAGTACAAGACTAATAGCAGCTTAGTAGTAGGATCAAGATGGAAGATAGTGAGAAGCCAATCAACAAAAGTAGTCAAGCAATGAAGTCAAGCAGGTATGACAAATAGGCAATGACTTCACGAAGACAAACTCTAAGTTAGGTGAGGAGAAGATAGAACCGGTCACTTCTTTGGAGACACAAGATTTGTTGGACCAGTTCGATTCTTTGTGACAAGCTGTACATCTGGTTAGGGAGGCTGAGATTCAACTCGGAAGACCGCGTCTTCACCTTATTCCCCTTGAGCTAAGGACACACAGTCCTCGCCCAATCACTCTGGTAAGTCTTCAATGTAGACTTCCAAACCTTCACACACTTCATTCACGGGCTATCCACAATGACTCTTGGATGCTCGAGCAGCGACCCCTAACAATTTGGAGGATTCACAGTCCTCAAGTGTAATAAGTCTTGAGTCACACAGACAGAAAGACTTGATGATGCCTAACACTCTTTGGCTCTAGGTGTTTGGGCTTTGTCCTGCAAAGATTTCTCTCTCTCTCAAAGGCTTCGAGGTGGGTTGCTCTCAAACGACAAAAGCCGTGTACTAACTCTGAGCAGCCACCAATTGATGGTGTAGGGGGTGGGCTATTTATAGCCACTAGGCAACCCGACCTGTTATGTCCAAATGACCACAGGTCACTAAGGGCGACACATGTTCCAACGGTCAGATTCAAACACACACGACAACTTTACTTGGGCTACAAGCAAAGCTGACTCATCCAGCTCTGGATAAATTTTTCTCTCATTGTCTTCGCTCGAAGACATAGGATTTGGGTTGAGCATCACTGCAGTCATTCTGACTATGATCACTTGGACCCCACTTAACAGTACGGTGTTTCCTATGACTCAATAAAGAAGAAAAGGAAACAACGAAAAGACACAGTCTTCGCGCTCCATAGTCTGCACTCAATGTCTTCTCATGTCATAGTCTTCAATGTGAATATCTTCACATACCACCATTGTCGTCAATGTCTTCAAACATTTTTAGGGGTCATCTCCGGTAGGTAAACCGAATCAATGAGGGACACTACCTGTGTTATCCTGCAATTCTCACAAACGCATTAGTCCCTCAACCACATTTGTCGTCAATACTCCAAAACCAACTAGGGGTGGCACTAGATGCACTTACAATCTCCCCCTTTTTGGTGATTGATGACAAGCTGGTTGAAGTTTTCAACGGGGATAAAATATGTGAAATTGTAAAGGATAGGGAATTGTCTTCATAAGTGGCAAAGGCTCCCCCTGAAGATGTGCATATAAGTACTTTGCTTTTGGAATGCAAATGCACATGGCAGGTTGTACTTGTGGAGATCCTCTTCAACTTATGAAGATAATTCATCATGCATGAAATGATATAGCTAACAGAATGACATGCATAATGAAAAATGGACGTCTGCAGAATGATCTAAGTGCAGAAGTTATCATCGCACATGCGGAAGTTATCATCGTACATGCGGAATTTATCATCGCACCAGAGTAAAGAAAATGAGTAGCAGAACACCATCGAGTTTTAGTGTTACAACTCAAAGAACCAAGTGTATCAAAAGCGAGAGTTCTAAACACTAGGCAAAATATTATGCAACCGCCCTTATGAACCCGCTTGAAGACTATCAAACTCATATGCTTCTCCCCCTTTTGTTAGTAGGGACCAAAAAGGTTTGAAGACATAGAGCATCTACTCGTCCTCTTCAGAAGTTGATGATGCAGCAGGGTTGTCGTTGTTGGTTGGCGGTGCGAGCGAACTTGGTGCGATGTCGATTAAATCGTGCGAAGTAGAGGCGGTGAAGTAGCATCATCTTCATCATCGATCACTCTTGCATTGGCAGTTGCAGCGGAGGAAGAAGAGTCGAGTCTTCAAGTAATGGAGTTAAATCGTGGGACTGCATTCCGTGGAGAGTGGAGTCAAACTTGGCGTTCGATGAAGCCATCGTCTTGAAGATGCGCTTGACCTTGGCGATGTCAAACTCTTCCATGATCGCCGACAGGTCTCGTGAGTGACAAAAGCATTCTTGGTGGCAAGGTTTGAATCGATTGGCGTCCACCAAGAGGCTTTGCATCATAAGCAGAGCGAGGGGTGATGCTTATCTTGTTTACGATGCAGCGCCACAAAGTTCTCGATCATTGAGGACTCGAGGCGCTTAGAGGCCTTTGGCCAATTGTGCTCTCGATGGCTTGATCTGCGCCGCGGTGAGGCGGACATGTGTTCCCAGCCGGAGGATGACCACGAGATCTTGTTGGGGCGCCTTCCATGGGTTGAGAAGAAGCTATGGTGATGCATTACGAAGACAAAGTGGCGTTTTGGCAGGCTCGGGGTATATGGCTTCAGCGACATATCAACCTCGGTAGAAAGATCGGATGATTGCGGCGGAGGGCGATAGTTGATAGCGAGTGCATCTTGATGAGGCGCATGACCCATGGAGCATAAAATTTCAGACCAAGCAGATCAGATCGAGGCGCAGCCAATTGTGGATGAAGAATTCTTGCGTATTGAAGCTGATGCCATTGAGGATGTAAAGACCAATGTCTTCATTGCTCCTTCAAGTTTTGCAGATGATGAATGCCCTTTGATGGGCCATAGAGTTCGCTGATGATGTGATATATTATGCGAAGCGGATACTCAAGGTCATCAACAAAGAAGTCTTGAGGTATTCAGCGTCATGTGGCGATGGCTTCATCATACTCAACATCGACTCATGTCGGGTTACGGCTTATGAAATATGCTCTCCGATTGCATCGCGGTGGAGTTGACATCGAGTTCAAACAGCTCTCCGGGAGTGGGTAGGCCTATGAGCTCAATGATGTCAAGAGCTTTGGCTTCATGATGAACATTTCACATCATCCACTCGAGAACCCATGTCTTCGTATCTCTGTTGTAGCCACGGATGTGGAGGGTAGCATAAATTGAAGCACAAGTTCTTCATTCGGTGTTCTTTGTTTATATGGCGAAGCGGACTGCATCACGAAAGCAATCAAGTGCTTCTTCTAAGCCGCAGCAGTCCGGCAATAGCTTGATGTCAAAAGCGCATATGAGGAAAATCGCCCTTGATCATCTGAGCAGCATGAGTAATAACCGTTGCGGATAGCTCGAAGCGGTCGGATGATATTCTTGGCCTTGTGTAGGGGTTCTTTGCCTTTGTCAAAGAAAGTGTTGTGGGCTTTGAAGCCATTTGCATTGAAAGAACTGTAGAGGTGGCGATGCACGGAAACCTTGGCAGTCTTGGCTTTGACTTACGGACACGAGGCCTATCGCAATATGATAGTCGAGCCCGAGGACCCGGAGGCATGAGGCGGAGGGACGAGCGAACCATCTTCTTGTGACTAGCTCACCATAGTTGTATGCTTGCTCAATTGTGTAAGGCCTTGGTGGCGGAGGCTGGGCGATGGCAATAGCGAGGCTTGGGCTGCTCGGCCGGATGCTTGGGAGCGATTGCCTCATTGGCCCGAGAGCCTTTGTTGGTGCAGGCTCCACATTTGCTTCAGCCATGACCCGTCATTGGCTTCATTGGTGTTGGAGGTGGCAGCCTCATTGTTTCAACCTCCACTTGAGGAGCTGGAGGGTCGAACCTTGCACGTTGATGTCAGGTATAACTTCTTGATTCTGAGGGTGTAGGGACCGTTCTTCTTCTTGGGTGTCTTGGTGATGTAGCGGTTTGTCTTCAGCAGCTTTGGCTTGGACTGGAGACATTCACGGTTGGAGTGGCCGAAAACACTTGGCGTGCAATAGATTGGTGGTGCATTTCTCCTTACAGAGCAGCTCGAGAGAGGTACTTGAGGCCTTTGACCTTTCGAAGCACTGCAAAATCTTGGCGGCGCCTTTGGAGATGGGGTTATGCGGGCCTCAAGTCTTCCTCTTCTTGTTGTTGTTGTTGTTGGGGAGTGACTTGTTGTTGGGGAGTACTAGGGGAGTCTTCTTGTTGCGAGGCGATCATCCATGAAGCATCTGAGCAATTGGCGTCGGGAGGGCGACCAATCTGATGATTTCGCTGTTAAATGCGAATAGGCGATGATACCACATTGTATTCAATTTGAGGAAGGACTTCATCATCTTCAACATTGTCATGGTGACCAATGTCATCAGCAGTGATGGGATCAAGCTAGCTGGAATCTCTTCGACTTGAGGAGCCTCTGTGGAAGCAGGCTCATGAGCAGTCATCGTAGTTCTTGGGTTGCAAATGCAAGACGAACCACTGAAATGGGTTCAACAACCAAGGGCTCTGTGGGAGCAGCCCGATTCTTCTTGGTCTTAAGCTTCCTCTTGGAGGGAGCAACATCGAAGCGTCGGGATTTTCCTTTTACGGCTTCAGCCTCGGTAGCCCTCGTCTTCTTACATTGAAGCGGTTGGCCGGACCTTTGGCCGAGCAGTCATGCTGCTTGGGAAGACTATGCGGGGTTCTTCCTGCCTTGAAGGTGCAGCTTGGTCGATTGAAGACTTCTTCCTCTTTGCAGCCATCAGGGGGTCGATGCCGGGGCGGCCAAAACCTGCGCTTCTCGGCCTCATTGTAGGCAAGCACACACTTGTCGGCCAGACTCTTCATGCGCTCACGAGAGCCTCGGCTTCTTCTCTCTTCTTGAAAAGGCTTCTTTGAGATCGTGCAGCATGACCTTGAAGTTTTGGCGTCTTCCACGCTGAGTGCAGCCATATGCTTCTTGGTGAGCTTTTCATAGTCGATTTTGTTCTTGAGTTCAACAATGCGCTGAGCAAGAGCTAGCTCGAAGCAATGGCGCCATTGAAGCGACGGCTGAGGCCAATAGGAAGTTGCAGATCTTCAAAGCTGATGTTTGGGGTGTCAAACCACTCATCAATGAAGTGATGGATGATTGCCACATCAAAGAGGAAAATTGTTGAAGATTTCTGCTTCTTCTTTGCTCTTGATAAGTTGCTCAAGAGCATCATCGCAAGATCTTCATCCTTTGGACGAGATCAATGTGTTCTTCACGCAAAATGGCAGCGAGTCGATGTCGGTTCAGTATTCTTGACAATTTTCTTTCTCTTCTCCGTCTTCTTGGAGATCTGGATTTCTTGGACTTTGCTGCGGCCGGGGAGGTGCGTGGCGATGGCTTCTGCGTGAAGCTTTTGGAGGAAGCGGTGACTTGAAGCCTTGACTTTCTTTTATACGCAGCTTTGGAGCGGGAGGCGGGAAGGCGGCTGGGGCTTCATCGAGAATCAACCGTCATCGAGTGATCCACTTTGGCACCTTGGACCAATATGTAGGTGATGAGGCCATCAAGGTTTGAAAAGGGATCGATGACATTGGGTTGACATCACGTGAGCCGTCGGCCGCAGGGAAGCGAGAGGACCAGGGTTGAAGTCTAATCCCAATGTCTTCTTGTTTTCCTTGGCGAAGCCTTTCTTCTTTGGAAGTTGCGCTTGAAGAGATTATCGTCCGACACGAGCAAAGGCGTTGGGTCGGCATTCTCAGGTGAGGTCCACGGACCATACAAGGATAGAAACCTTGTGCAATAGCTTCACCATGTTCTTGGGTGGAAGGCCTCGAAAAGAATGTCACCCAAGGGCTTGATAGCATTCTTCTCGGCATATTCCTGGGTCACAAAATTGTACTTGAACCATTATTCAGCCCAATATCGGCGAATCCATTGGATTCGCGTCTTCTGCTTGATTGTAGTTCTCTTGGGATCTGTCTTGTAAAGCTCTGCGAGGTCATCGGGCGAGATCTTTTGAGGTTCCCTCACGGGCTGTCTGCCGCCCTTCTGACTGATTTATCGCAGCCATGAACTTCAAACTGAATGGCTTCACGTTCAAAGGCTTCAAGGCTTGCGTTTCTTTGGACAAGCGAGGCGGCCGGGAGAGTTAGTTTGATCTTGTAAGAATTCTGCAAGCGAATGCAGAATATGAGAACCAAGGATTCTCCACGGACATGTACTGTGACAGCATTAGAGATCACGAGGAAGGGAAGAGGTCATATGCATTCTCGGAAGAATTTGAAGATAAATCAATTTGAAGACATTGACCTCATGATCGAAGACATTCCTTATCTGTTGAGAGTTGGTTCCGATTTATGCGAATCCGTGAATAAGTACAAGTGAGGAATCTAACTAGTTGTGAAGCTTAAGTGAATATACTAGGCGTATGAGATCTGACAGAATAGATCTAACATAGTATGGCAGAAACTAATTTTGGTAAGTAGGATGAATCTTGAAGATAAAAAGATGGTAAAAATAGAGTTATATTTACCACTTGAAGAACTGCTAGGCGGGAAGAAAGGAGGCGAGCAGTTCAATCCACGATGCCCTAACTTGGCGACGGAGGACACCTCTGGCGGCGGAGATGGCGATGTTCGTGGCGGCGTGAGGGCGGCGTCGGAGAATCGCGACAGCTAAGCGCCGTCGCCCGGCGTCGTCGAAGCTAAGCGGTGGCGCTAGGGTTTTCGAGGTGGAGAGGTGGAATAAGATTTTCTTTACCGCGGGGACATGTATTTATAACGAGGTGTGCGCGCAGCGTAATTCTGTGAGTGCCTGGCGGTTCACATCTGAGGAGCGCGTGGCAAGCATGCAACATACTACGAGAAGTCCCGTTCCCACGCCCGCCGGAGTTTGTCGGATGGTCGTTCGGCTTCTCCGGATTTCAACGATGAGATGAATCATTTAAAACAGACTTAAAGTTTGTCTCTTTGTCTTACTGGCGACAAGGGCCGAGAGAAGACATTGACATTTCAATAGAATGCATATGATTTGGACAGATAGAGTTTGAGATAGAAAGCATAGAGATTGGGTCGATTACATTCACTTAGTTCAAAAGATTCAACTTGGAAGACATAGCTATAAGTGAATCTTTGTGAGACAGAACATATATATATATATATATATATATATATATATATATATATATATATATATATATATATATATATATATATATATATATATATATATATATATATATATATATATATATATATATATATATAACAACCAATAGTGAAGAAAATCATGAAGATAGTTTGAAGTTGAAGACAAATCAAATGCGAAGATATTGCAAAATAACACAATGAGTGAAACACTTCAAATAAAGAAATTTGGTGGTGGCGTTACCCACCGTATAGGAAGTATTAGACCCGGACCACGGCGCACAATTATCGTGGCGCTCGAAGTCAAATTCACGTTAATGTATTCACACTCAGAATGTAAGTATTCATTGATTGAAGATATACTTTACTTGTGTGTTGCACATCTAAGTCATCAACATGCATAAGTGTTAGGATGTGTGCTTGATCACAGGACATTTGAGGATTCAAGATATTTAGCTCACAGTAACTTGCAAAACCTTTTCTCATCAATGGCTTTGTGAAGATATCTGCGATTGCTCTTGATGTTGGCGTGAATGATGTCAATATCTTTCTTCATGACATGATCCACGAGAAAATGATGGCGAATTTCAATGTGCTTTGTCTTGAGTGCTGGACTGGATTGTTGGCAATCTTGATGGCGCTTTCGTTGTGCATGAAGAGGTACTTGTTTTAGATTGATGCCATAGTCCTTGAGAGTTTGCTTCATCCATAGAAGCTGAGCACAGCAAGATCCAATGACAATGTATTCAGATTCAGCGGTTGAGAGTGATACAGTTACGCTTCTTTGAAGACCAACAGACAAGTGATCGTCGAGAAAGTGACATGTGCACGATGTAGACTTGCGATCCACCTTGTCACCAGCATAATCAGCATCCGAAAATCAACCAAATCAAATTTTGAGCCCTTTGGATACCATAATCCAGTGTTGGGGTGTGAGCCAAATATCGAAGAATTAAACTTCACAGCTAAGTGATGCGATTCCTTTGGTGCCGCTTGGAATCGAGCACACATGCAAACACTAAGCATAATATCTGGCCTAGATGCACATAGGTAAAGTAAGGAACCAATCATGGGCGGTATACCTTTTGATCGAACTCTTTACCATTGTCGTCGGGACCCGGATGGTGTTTTGCTGGCATTGGCGTCGTGTATCCTTTGCACTCTTGCATTCCAAACTTCTTGAGACAATCTTGGAGGTATTTTCTTGAGATATAAAGATGCCATTCCTTTCTTGACAAATTTGAAGACCAAGGAAGAACTTGAGCTCTCCATCATGGACATCGATATTGTTCTTGCATCATGTATCCAAATTCATCACTATACTTACGGTTGGTGCAGCCGAAGATAATGTCATCCACATATATTTGGCATACAAACAGTTCACCATCATATGTCTTCGTGAAGAGTGTGGGATCAAGGGATCAGGTTTGAAGCCTTTGCTCTTGAAGTCTTTGATCGTATCATACCGGTAGCGAGGAGCTTGTTTGAGGCCATCTGATTGCTTTATTTAGCTTGTACACCATATCGGGATGTTTTGGATCTTCAAAGCGGTGGTTGGCGACATATACTTCTTCTTCAATCTTGCCGTTGATAAATGCACTCTTCACATCCATTTGATAGAGCAAGATGTTGTGGTGGTTAGCATAGGCTAGTAGTATGCGAATAGCTTCAAGCCTAGCTACAGGAGCAAATGTTTCATCGAAGTCAATTCCTTCAACTTGAGTATATCCTTGAGCCACAAGCCGTGCTTTGTTTCGACTTGACCATGCTCATCTTGCTTGTTTCGATATATCCATTTGGTGCCAATAATGTTATGCTTGCGAGGTCGGGGCGCTTGACAAGTTCCCAAACATTATTCAGCTTGGCTGTTGAAGTTCTTCTTGCATAGCTTGTATCCATTACGGTTCCATAAAAGGCTTGACAACTTTCTTGGGTTACGATATTGACACAAAGAAAAGTGCCACAGAAATTTGCTAGCTGTGTTGCTCTTGGCGAGTAAGCGGACCAGTGCATTGATGCTATCGATTATCTTCTCAATCGTACTTCATTTACAACTCGAGGATGAGCTGGGCGAAGACTTTGCTCATCTTGATCATTGTCATCATTGGGAGGATTGTCTTGGTGAGCATTGTCTTGAGTTGGTTAGGTGCAGAAATGATAAGTTCCTCTTGGGCTGTGCTTGAGAGGCATGATTTCACGGTTCCCATTAGCTTGATAGATTATTTGGTGGAGCTTCGTCTAGTGTACTTGGCGAGGAACTCTCTTTGTGAACCATTGGTTTCATCAAATCGCACATCTGATTTGGCGATTTTGTAGAGATAGAGATTGAAGACTACTGTAAGAGTGTGAGTCCTTTCCGTAACCGAGCATGAAGCCTTCGTGAGCTTTGGGTTCAAATTTTGACTTGTGATGGGGATCCTTGATCAGCACTTAGCCCCAAATACTCTGAAGTAGGCGACATTTGGCTTCTTGCGATGAGGAGCTCATAGGATGTTTTGTTGAAGCTTATGGATATAAACACGGTTGATGGCGTGACAAGCTGTATCAATAGCTTGGCGAGAACTTTCTTGGTGTCTTGTACTCGTCGAGCATTGTTGAAGCCATCTCAATGAGGTTACTGTTCTTGCGCTCCACGATGCCATTTCTTTGAGGTGTGTATGGGCGAGAGAACTCATGAGTGATTCCATGGTATCGAGATAAAGATCAAGTCGGTGTTCTTGAATTGAGTGCCGTTATCACTTACGATATGCTTGATCTTGGCGCCATAATTGTTCATTGCTCGATTGGCGAAGCGTCGAAGACATCTTGCACTTGGTCTTGTGAAATTATGTGCACCCATGTGTATCTTGAGTAGTCATCAACAATGGCGAAGCCATAGAGACAAGCAGTTGTTGTGAGGTAGAGTAATGAGTAGGGCCAAACAAATCCATGTGTAACAGCTCGAAGGGTTGAGATGTCGTCATGATTGTCTTGAGGGTGCTTTGCCTAGTCATCTTTCCGACCGCATGAGCACCACACAAATGATCCTTCTTGAACTTGACACCTTGATGCCTATGACATGCTTCTTCTTGGCGGTGTGTGTAAGTTCCTCATGCCGACATGCCCGACCTCCGATGCGAGCCCGACATTACGAAGCTTTTGCAAGAAGACATCTGACAAGCTGTGGACTCTTGAGAAATCTACCATGTATAGATCATCTTTCCTATACCCTTCAAAGACTAGAGACTTGTCGATTCCATTAGTACAAAACAGCGATATTTTCGAATATCACAATCATGTTCAAGTCACAAAGCATTGAGGCGGACATCAAGTTGAAACCAAGGATTCAACAAGCATCACTTTATCCATGTGTTGATCCTTTGAGATTGCAACTCTACCTAGACCCAATACCTTGCTTTTACCGGTGTCGACAAATGTGATGTGACTCTTGTCGATGGGCGTAAGGTTGAGTCCATGAGAAGACTTGATCACCAGTCATATGATTAGTGCATCCATGTCCATAATCCATTACGAAGCATGAGGTGTCATACCCTCTGATGCGATTAGGGGATAGGCTTCACCAAGAGCATTGTGAAGCATAAACATTTGACGAGCAAGTGGATTATTGAAGCTTAAATCAAGATTAGGACTGATAGGATGAATGGCAAGCGATTAGGAACAAAATACATAGTGAGACCATTTGGGCATTTGATCTTGTGCCCTACAAGATGTTTTAGGTCCCACAATAGCATCGGGCGCCTTTGATTTTGGTGGAGACCCTTTCTGCAAAAGAGTTAATTCTTCTTAACCACCCACATCTTGAGGGTGGCTTAGAAACAATGAGTCTAAGTGCAGCATCGAGAACTTGACTTTGGAGCCCTAGCAAATAGCCTTGCGAGGAGATGAATGATACTCATATGAATAAGCGAAAAGTTCTTAGTTCTATGAACATAGCGGTTTGAAGACACGCTCATATTCATAAATTTGATGCGGTTTCCTGCAAAACATTGGCGTTAGGGTGACTCGGTGAGTCCTCATCTGTATGAAGCCTTTGGACCATATGGCGCCTTAGGTGCAGGGTTTGTCTTCTTCCCGGTGGTGTCATGATGACATTCTTTGGAAGATTCTCAAGACAGCTTTTGGGAACCGGATCTTCTTCATAGGTGGTCCATTCCTGCGATTAGTACCAATATACAGCAAACACTTCACCATTACGATTCTTGAACAGCTTATAGTTTGCATCAAAGTTCATCAATGATAATAGGGTTAGCACGAGGTAAAGCCGGATAAGGTGGATGGATCCTTTGAAGGTCCCTTTGCGACAACCCATGTGGTTTTGGGATCTGCTCGGGCTTCGATGGAACCATCAACATTCATTTTCCTCTCGAACCCAACACCCTCTTTCCTAGGGTTTGGTTCAGAATCTGCTTTTGAGGACATCACAAAAGTGTCGATGCCCTTTCGGACTTTTATACATCCTGTTTCAAGCAATGTCTTCAACCTAGCATTTTCATCGGCAATAGCGATGGTATCCTCCTTGAGAGGGTTAGTTACCACATTAGTAGTTGAAGACAATGCAACGATGGCAGCAGTTGAACATTCAACAATAGAGTAGCGATATCACGCTCAAGACATTTTAGACATGGTGGTTCAAATCCATCTGGAGTAGAACTGATCATTGGCCTTGAAGTGACTCATTCTCTTTTGAAGATCTTCATGAGCCGCTCTCAATTTCTCAAGCTCTTGCTTCCTTTGAAGATAATCATAGGAGAGCTTTTCATGAGTAGTTGAGGCGTTTCATGGCGACTTTCAAGTTCTTGGTACTTAGCATGAAGATTTTAATGTCTTCAACTAAGGATTGTGAGCGTGTCATTTCGCGTCCAACAGGTCATCGCTTTTGTCTAACAGTTTTTGAGTATGTTCCATAGCTCTTTGTTGTTCGGTTGCAATTTTAGCAAGTGTTTTGTAGCTGGGTTTGGATTCACAATCGAGTCATCTTCACTTGATGTTTGAAAGTAAGCATCACGTGATTTTACCTTGGCACGCGTGCCATGAAGCGATAAGGTGGGAGCAGGGTCGTCCTTGTCATCGACTTGACGTTGGTGTAGAAGTCATTGTCTTGATGTTGAAGATGGACTTGGCAACATAGGCTGTGGCTAAAGCCGGACTTACAGCGCGGTGGGACTCCTCTTGGACTCCACCTCCACCTCCTCGAAGCGGACTCCTCCTCTGAATCCATTTCCTTGCCAACAAAAGCCACGAGCCTTGCGGATGAGCTCTTCTTATGAGATGAAGACTTTGATGAGGACTTGGAAGAAGACTTTGAAGATTTCTTCTTCTTCTTGTCATCGAGAATCATATTCCTTGCTCTTCTTCTTCTTC